>PVIR01000786.1:0-150839 GCA_004026965.1 Petromus typicus | reverse complement strand
GATAATCTTATCATTTATTTATTTAATTAGCAAGTATTTTGGAAGCCCTTTTCCATGCATAGGAGATGGGAAAGTCTGCACCAACCTGCTCACTTTGATCTTGCACTGTGTGAAAAAAGACAAAAATGAATAATTTAATCATGAGGGAAAATCATCACTCGTAGGCTAAGTACCACACGAAAGGGCATGTCATCTCTAAGAGCAGGAAACTGGCCAAGCTGGCAGAGGGGTATTTGTGAAGAGCAGTGGCCCAAGAAGTTTTCCTGGGAAGGTAACTCTTAAACTGAGATCTAAGCAATTGGTCAAAACGGAATGCAAAGCCAGCTATGCAAAATGAATAACAGTAACACACACAGAGCTCCTTGACAAAGGGCAATATGAGGTATATTGAATTGAAGTTTCATCCTAAGTGCGTCATGTTCCCTCATTTCTCATCACTTAATAATGACATTAAAGTGTGAGTGTGATCTATTAATCTAGTATTAACTATTAATCTTAGTTTAAATTAATACATGGGATTCATTTTCTTCCGGCTATTTGAATAGGGCAATACTTGTTAAAAAGAAATATCAAAGTAAGGTCTGGTCTTGAATAGGAAACGGATCAATCTACTGGAAATAAGGAAGCATGGGTCTGAAACTGTGCACCCTGTACGTAGGCTTCACACCAAGAAGAAGAGAAAAGTGCAGACAAAGAGAGTATGAGGCAGCAGACAGAAGTTTGAAGGAGGGGGATTTAGCTCAGTGTCTCTGGCTCCTCCTTCACAAGGTCCCACGTTCAATACCCAGTACCAAAAAGAACAAAACTGTCACTTTCATTTGAACACATTTGATAGCCCTGCCTAGGAAGAGCCATGTCTGTTTGCATACAGCATACAAAGACTTATGTACTTTTCATCTGTCCTTAAGTCCCTTCTGCACAAACAAAATATCAGGACTGTGATTGAGAATGTGTGAGAGATGCAGGGACTTTTATATAAGCCATGTACAGCACATATGTCCCCTTCTAGAATTGAAATCACATAGGATGGTTGGCAAAAGTTACATCTGTGGGGAAGACTGAAGAGACACAGGACTGGGGCAGGGAGGGTTATTATTTCATCCACTGGGACACCAGAATCCTGACAGCAGTGGTCTATACTGTTGAAGGACACAGTCCAAAGAACTGTTCCAACTACCTTGGAGTAGTTGTTTAACTTGAAAACTTTATGACAGAATGAATCCAGAGGGACTGAAAACTCATGAAGTATTGAGTTCAGCATATATTTTACTATATAATCTATATGCCACAAAGTGCAAATGCAATATATTACATTTCCTGTATAAATTTATGGTTCCAACTGACTGAGTAGGATGATTGGGCAATCATGTTTTCTCTCATGTAATGTACACTAGATCCCTTTTCCCTGGTCTAGCACACATTTTGTAGATGATCCTTGTGTCTCAGTTCCACATTGCAAAGACACATCCACATCCAACTTTTTGAGAATCTACCTCATATAGTCACACAGGACCTTATGTGCAGGATGGCTCTATAATTTATGTAATGCCCTGATGTTGCTATCCTGAACTTCTTAATAAGCTCTGGAAAAATGAACCTTACATTTTCATTTTGCATAGAGTCTCACAAATTTTATAGCTGCTCTAAGCCATAGTTTGTTACCAAAACTTATGTTTTTAATTTCAAAAAAAAATTTTAGGGATTTCATAGTAAAATGAGTGGTTGGGAAAATATGTTCAAAACAAGAGGGAGAAAGGTGCATGTCTTAGTTCTGCCACTTCCTAACTGCATGCTTTTTGAGACATAAGATCTCTCTGAACTTCAGTTTTCTCATCTGTGCCTGCATCATAATTTGGGGTTTTTTTTCCAAAATAATTATACTGTGGCAAAGCACTTAGCCTCCTGGGTGTTACGATGCATGGAAATACTATCAGTATGTGATTGCACATATTTACTACATGACAATACTCCCTAGCTGATTTAATTTACACATGTTCATTTAATTTACTACATGTTCTTCCAAAACAACCAACAAAAATTTACCACCAGTTACCATGGTAATGACTTATCTGATTGTGTTTTCTTAATCTGCTTACTTTCTTATCTGCTTGGTAAATGCTGAGTTCTTCATCATTGTGTCCTTTCCATTTAGCATTCTGCTGTCTCACTGTGTCTGTGGAAGGGTTTGTTTTTAATTCTGAATCTTTAGGCAAAAAGACCTCCTTGATTTGAATCTGGGATAAAATATATCTGGTTCTTAAATCCTTCTCACCTTACCCACTTCACTGCCACCTACAAGAGTTCCTACATGACATCATAAAGTGGCAGTCCTGCTCATAGCAGTGCAGTGGCATTACTGGTTAGCCATTTCAGCCTCCAAAATGTGTCAGCTGAGGCACAAATGTGCATTTAAAATGTACACATGAGTATGTCCACACAAACACAAATAGGGACCCCCCATGGGCAACCAAAAGTGTTTCAGAAATGTTCTGAAGATAGATCAATGTATGGGTAATGGCTGGATTTCTGATAAATCATAGGCTTAATGTTTCCAGTCTTTTTGAGCTATGGCTTGTACTTTAAGTAACACTTCAACCATTCTTTTAAGATTATGACTCACAGTATATTAACTATTGTTACCTTTTAATTTTGTTTGAAATTTTATTTTTTCATAGACGTAAGAATACTCTTTATACTTTTCTTTGTCAATGTCTATTTGTATCGCATGAAAATAAAAAAGAAACTAGGTGATAAGGATGTGAGTGTTCACTGTATCTTTTTTTTCTAGACATTTAAATAGTTTCGCAGTAAAATGGTAGAGATAAGAGTAGTTATTCATTTAGTATTTACTTGCATAGAGTATTAGAGATCTCTAAAGGAATGAAATTAATAGAAAAATATATATGGAAAATATGTAATCATATTGGGAATTTACTAGACTGGCTTACAGAATGAGAAGCAGGAGAGTTCAAGCTGGCTGCAAGCTGGAGAGCCAGAGAGTACAGACTCTGCTCAGTCCAAAAGCTGGACCTTGTCAAATGTCCTTCAGAGTCAAAATCACAAGTGCTTTACTGTTAACCAAATCATTTAACCTTACAAGATATGATGAAATAATAAAGTATATGTTTAAATTTTAGAACTTTTTATAATAAAAATCACATTGCCATTACTATTGGGAAAATCCTGCTCCCATTATTCTTGCTGCTTTCTGAAGCAGTTCTGGAAATCTTCCTTCATGAGTGTCTTTAGTTTCACTGTTAAGCCCACCTGATGTCCTGAATTGATTAAAAATGTTTATCTTTGGAATTTATTTTGTCTTTGGGGAAGAGCCAGAAGTCCTTTGGTGCCACAGCTAGTGAATACAATAGCTGAGGACATAATCATAATGTCTTTAAGAGTCTTCCTTCCCTTTGCATGGCACTTGGGAACAGCATTCACTTTATTTTCTATCATACCTTGTAAAGGCCCAAAAATGGACTTCCAGAACTACTTTAGAAAGTGATAAGAACAATGGGATGTATGTTTGAAAAGAGGAAGAATATTTTGAGTGTGATTAATGGAAATATCTTTTACAGTAACACATTTTTTAAATTTCAACATGTACGTATCACTCCTTGTATGCAACTTTTTCATATCCAGAAGAAAGCTTTAGGGGATGAGACTAGAGCACGGGTCTTCCATGTTCAAGACCAGAGTTCTGTCCACCACAGTACAGCTGACCCCAAACAAAAGCCAAAATGCTATTGGATGTAAAGTTCTTTGGATGTTTCTCTTCAATGTTAATTCTTTTTAGGATCCAGAATGCACATGAGATCCTTCTAAGCTGCTGTTTTATAGACTATTCTTACTACTATAGCACCTTAGCTTCATCTTAGAAAATACAATTAATTCATGATCAATAGGCATCACTCATACTTATTGGGTTTTTTGAATGAATTCCACAATAGATTTTTTTTTTTTAGGACAAGCTAACTAGCTTAATTATTTTCATTTACACAAAGGCATCTAATGCCTGCAGTTGTAATGGTGGTCCTAGCCAGGAAAAAGACAGTGTAACCTACTGAACTAGAAATTATGATTCTCTACAAAAAGGAAAAATAGGAGCAAGGGCAAGGCACACCTAACATGAACCCAATCATTCTTTCCATCCACATTTGTTGCAAGGTTATTCCCTCTAAGCCAGCAAGTGGCTAAGATTTTTGTACAGATAAAGGACTGTGAGTTCAATTTTGTGGTATTGAAAGCACAGCTGTTTTACTATATATGATCATTAACAAAAACCCAATTCATTTTGTTCTACCAGCCCTCAAATAGTATGTCTCAAGGAATTTTTTAAATGAAGAAGAAAGAAAGGAAGGGAAGGAGGGAACAAGGAAGAGACAGACAGAGACCAGATTGAGTCACATTCAGAGTGGGGCTTGGAATAAAGACTAAGGAGCTAGGACAGAAATTAGCTGAGACTAATTTTTGTCTTCTCCAGTCCAGCCAACAGGTTTTTACCTTGTTGGAATAGAGACCCACTGACACCTTCCCAGAAGGCATATGACTTGAATATCTGTTTCATACAAGTTTATAATAAGAGGTGGAGAAATGATCTTACAGGAAGATGGTTTTCACTTTTAGAATCTCTTTTCCTTTTAAGTTTTATTTTAGCACTTTTCATATCAGTAGGGTAGAGTAGCATTTTGTAATTAAGTCATCCTGATTATTTAAATTTTAAGACAAGAATAGAGACTTTAGTTATTTTATTTTGATTATGTGATATACATTTATATTCAGAAAAACAGATGAAGAAAGCTCCATGTTTGAATTTACTGTATAAATAAGACAATTAGGTTATCTTTGGAAAAGCAAAGGCATTAATCTAGTTAACATGTTTGTGCCATCTGAGCTTCTTTTGGTGACAGTAATCTTTGAAGAAAAAATACTATAGGTGGGGTAGAGATGATATATTTTCAAAAGTCCCAAGTAAGCAGTAAAATCTATGTAAATTAATAGTGAGTTGAAAATTCTTGATATGGATATCTGTTATAATGTGTATTTTAGATTATAAAGTCCCAAAAGTGATCTTTTACCATGAAAGAAATGATATTTCATTGATAGAATCACATTCCCTTCCATTTCTTATATCATCTTTCTAACCTATAAGCAATGATGCTGATTCTGATCTTTCAGGTCTCAGAATCATGGGATCCACCTGGAGAAAAACCTAGTGAAATAGCTTTGAACTTTCAAGCCTATGGGATTTAACTACACTGACAGGCAGTGCTTGCTGAGATAGCGAATCCAGTTGATTAAACTCAGCTGTTCCAATTCTTTACACACCAGATTTAAAATGGATCTACCTGACTAATTGAGAAAAGAAATCACTGTAGCAAAAGCCCACTCACCAGCATTATAATTCAAGGGGACAATTGTGTCACAATGCCACCCATTCATGTGAACCTAGTCACAATTCTTTTTTGTTTTTGTGCTCAGTTTTGTCTTTAAAAAATTATTTTTGGTGTGGGAGTTAGCTCAGTGATAGGACACTTGCTTAGTGTATGTGGGCCCTGGGTTCTTTAATCAACACAGGAAGAAGTAAAAAAATATATTTTCAACCTTGGAGGAGGAGGTAACCCTAAGAACTGCAGATCAAAAATTATGGGTCATGTTTGGGCTTAGACACTGAATATTTGTTTGGGGCAGGGGACAGCTGAAAGAGGAATAATCTTTCTGTGTTAACCAAGACATTTCCCAGTACACTGAAGACCTAGGGTTCTCATCTAGAGAGCATGAGAAAATGGCCTCTCAATTAAGATTAATATCAGAGCCAGAGAGGATAATGGTTTCTTTGAGTATTCAATTATAAGCCAAACTTCTTACTTCTAGTTGGAAATGCCTTCTCAATCTGATAAAGATTTTGACATTGGAGAGTAAAGGGCAGAAAAAAGTACAGATGAGACAAGTTTATCAGAGTGGACTTTGGGATACCCTTAGAATCCTTGTGAAGTTATGAAGAAAAATAGAATGAAAAGAGCTGGAGGTTGTATTTAAAAGAGTTTGTGTGTCTTTGCTTTCAAACTAGGTCACAAAATAATCTACTGATAGTTGTCTTGGGAGAAATTGTTGTCCATTCCCTTAATGTGGAAACATTCTGAAAACTTCCCCCTAGTTGTTTATATCCAGTTGTGTCTATTTAAACTTTTAAGTAAGTAATGTATGATATAAAACTAAGCTTCATAGTCACAAGTGTATTTCTTTCTTTGCAATTAATACATATCCATTATGTCTACAGATGTGTGATAGTGATTTTTTTCACCTTTCCATATATTATATGTTAACTTTTCACACATGCATGATACTTAATTTTGTATTATCCTTTGCTGGGGTAAAACACAAGACACCTACAGCATAAAATAGGAGAGGTTTACTTTGCACATGTTTCTATGGGTTCACTCTGTGGTTGGCTGGTTGAAAGGCAGAAACAGCATATTAGAGGGGGATGTCAGAAGACAGCTGTAGCAGCCAGGTGGCAGGAAAGGAAGTAACCAAGGATAAGAATACACCCTTCCAGGTCATGCTCCTGATGCCACACTCCAACCAGGCCTGACATCATAACAACACATTTCACTACTAAACTCATCAGTGGATGAAGCCATTCATGAGTGCAGCATCCTCATGATCCAATCATTTGCAAAAGTCTCACCTCTAAACATGAAACATCTAAGATAACTTTTTTGTCTAAATTATAACAGATAGTAAAAAAAAAAGTAATTTTCCAGAACAAATTTCATTCAAACTTTGTTTTTACTTTTTACTTTTTTAAAATTTCATCTCCAGATGTCAGTTCCTCCAGAGGTTTAATTTTCCTAGAGCTTAATATAAAATTATTATAATTAATAAAACATGTATAATCCTCAACAAGATCTTCAGCTCCTTCATTTATATGCTCTGAATTTTAAATAGAATTTCACTTAATTTGAATGTCAACCTGATCATCAGTTATAGTTACTATTTGTTGAGGACCAAATATTTCCAAACACTGCCATGGATGAGGCAGTCTTCCTTAGACCCTAAGCATCTCTGCTTCTTCTTGCCGTGTATACCTAGAAGTCAAAGTTTTGACTACCCTTCAGCAGGTCATTTTTCAGAGTTGTATTTATAGCAAGTACCTGAAGAATAAGATGATAGCTTTCATTGGACAAAATCCAGCCTTTTGCCCTTACTATTTACTACAGATTAATGCCTCTTTGAGATAACTTTCCCCTCCTATAATTCAAACCAATGTGTGTGCAAGCATGTGTTATAGACCTTATTGTTGTGGTTTCTATCTAGAGGTTCCCCTGAAGCTTTCTACACTCATATGTGGGAGCTCCTGGGAGGTAGTTAGATGACAGATATGTGATATTGGATTATGGGTGTGGTAAGTGGATCATTCTACTGACTGGTTTTACATAGCTGTGGGTATGGATTATGGAAAGGCCCTCCATGGACATGGGTGGCCCGAACAAAAGGCTTGTAGCCTGAACAGAATAAAGTGAAAGGAAGGCTCATTGCTGGGAGTTTCTTGCTTGCCCTACCATAGACTGTTTCTCCTTTGCCATGCCTCACCAGTATGCCACTTTGCCTTAGAGCCAGCCAACCATGGAGTGAAACCTTTACAAACTATGAGCTAAAATAAACCTTTCCTCTTTCAGCTTTGAGTGTTTTGTATTTTGTTCTAGCAACAAAAAAGTAACTAAAGCACTTATGTAGCAATGCAAGTGAGCATGAAGCTTTGACAAGTGATTTTGCTATGAGAATTAAATATTTTTCTGTTCCAAGGATTTCAGGTCTTCTGATAGTATCCTGTGTTAGGTAAATTTAATAGCTTTTAATACAGTAAAATTATAGACCTCCATCTACATAGTCTTGACAAAGTGTTAAAGCACCCATAGACTCTTTCAGATGGAGGCCAAAACTTTTCTGAAGTTACCAGTATCCTATTAGTCACAATTTTCTTCATTAAGTCTCATTGTCAGCACCCTCCATCTCATACGCTGCCCTGGGAGTTAAACCTCTATACTTACAGTGTTGAGAAAAATTTCTCTGCCTATAAGCCACTGTGATTCAAAGAATGAAGCTTTAGCTGAGACCCCAACACTTATGACTTTTTTAGTTTTTTTTTTTTTAAGACAGGGTCTCACTTTGAGGTTTAATTGAGGCTGGTTCTGAACTCAGCAATCCACACCTGGCACTGTGGTATGTGGCTCTGATTGCTGGTAGGTGTGAGTTTCCAAATCCGACATTGTTGCATGTGGTTACTGGGGATTGAACCTGGGCCTTTGGGCTTACAAGGCAGGTGCCAGAACTACTGAGCCTGTGACTTTTTTTTTTTTTTATCTGGGGCAGTTTTTCCTCCCATTCTCTTCAAATGCTAAAACTTTACTCTTCCCTGAAAGTTTCTTCTCTAGACCTTTGGCTCTACTGTCTTACTTAATAAAAAGCTAGAAACTCCCAAAAAATAATTACATAAACTGTGTTTCATTCAGATCCTCAAAAGTGGATCTAGAGGGCCGGGGAGTTAGCTCAGTGGTTCCCGCACCTGTCTTGCAAGCGCAAGGACCTGGGTTCGATTCCCCGGTAACCACATAACAATACTGGGTGTGGAGACCCACACCCAGCAGCAACCAGTACCACATACTACAGTGCCGGGCGTGGTGGCTCACGCCTGTAATCCCAGCACTCAGGAGGCAGAGGCAGGAGGATTGTGATGTGAGTTTGAGGCTGAGCTCAGGGCCAGTCTAAACCACAAAGTGAGACCCTGTCTCAAAAAACCTAAAAAAAAAAAAAAAAAAAAAGTGGATCTAGAATACTCCTCCACCTCCTGAGCTGAAAAGATGAGCCATTCAAGTCAAATAATTCATACTTGTGATGGTTAATGGTGACTGTCCACTTAATTGTATTAGGAAATGTTTGTAGATTAGTAAGAAATCTTTCTGGTTATGTCTGTGGAAATGTACAGAGATTAGTGGCATGTAGCCCAGCAAAATGATGGAGAAAATCCAACCTGACTTTGAGTGACACCATCCAATAAGCGTATAGTCTTGGTAGAAGAAAAGGGAAGAAAAAAGAAATTTCCCTGTATTTGAAAAGCTCCACTCTGCTTGAATGGGTATGTTTTTTGTTACTCCCAATGCCTATGGAAATCAGACTTCAACTTTTTCAGAATTACATTGTGGATTCGTACCAGCAACTCTCTGTGGAGAGCCTTCCAAGCCTTCAGTCCTGGACTGATAGTGCTCCATCCTTTACCCTTCTTGTTCTGAAGCTTCCAGCTTCTTGGACTGAGAAAATTCTGGAAATACTCTGGCCTGCCATTGTTCAGATGGCCACTGCAGACACTACCACCTCAGTTCCTGTAACCCTAACCTAATAAAATACCCCACATCCACAATTTAAAGGAGGTTTACTTTTGGCACATGGTTTCTGTCCATAGTCAGCTGGCTTGAAGGCAGAAGCAGGATAGCAGAGGGGCATGGCAGAGGGAAAGGTACTGAACCAATATATTGTAACCAGAAAGCAGAAGGGGGAAGGAGCTAAGAATGAGAATGTACTTTTCCATGTCCCCTCCTCGTAACAGCACACTCAATTGTTGAATTTGTCAGCTTATGAATCTACTGATGACGGTAGCACCTAAACAACTCAATCACTCTCCAATTACATGAATCTTTTTGGGGACATGTTTGGGTTAAACTGTAACATTCTGCCTCTGAAGTCCAAAAGACTCACGTCTATTGAATTATTTAAAACACACTTAACCCATCTCTGAGTCATCTAAATCATTTTTTAAACTTTTATTGGTACATTATGAATACACATCATCATCGCATTCAACATTGAGAGTTTGTACCAGAATATGACACTTGATTCTCATTTTTTCCCTTTCCCCCCTTGAAACTCCCCACCCTCTCTATGCACAATCTTTGTTTTCTTTTTTCTTTATTATTACCACATTCGTTTTCTCCTCATTATTTCCTTTACACTCTGTTTCCTTTTAAATACTTTCTACTTCACAATATCAACTATATTGTTGATACTACAACTACAACTACAACTCATTTACAACTTCATTTTTCTTATACCAGAGAAAAGATTTACACATCTGTGTGAGTCATCTAAATCTTAACAGTCCCAGCATTGCTGAAAAATACAAATCTAAAGTCTCTGAAGCTTAAGGCAAACTCCTTGCTGTAAACCCCTATAAAAATCAGAAATGAAGTCAAGTACTTCCAACATAAATGACATAGGATAAACATTCCCATTTCAAAAGTGAGAAATAGAAATAAATTGACTAAAGTCTGGTTGTACAATATCAAATATTAAATCTCGTAGCTCCATATCCAGAACTTTTGGCAGGTGTTGGTGAGATCCAATGTCTTGAAAGGTTGGATAGCCCTACTTCTCTAGCCTGCTGGCTGCCCTTACATGGTCTCTCCTTTGGGCTGGATTCCCTCATCCTGTGGCTTTCCTTAGCAGATGATCCATGTTCCTGGTATCTTGAACTGCTTGGGATCTCCACTGCACCTTCAGATTCACTCTTAACTTCATGGGCTTCTGTCAGTGAATGTGACACAGTCACATACTTTTGGCTTCTCTCCCAGGCTTTTATCTGAAAGCTCATAGGAAGCTTTTATCACCCCATGACTCTTGCATCCTCCATGTTTATCAAACCAGCCAAAGACTTCCACAAACTTGAATGGGCCCCTTCGGTCTTGGCTTCAGCAGGCTGTGAATGACTAGGTGGCAAGCATGGTAAAATGAATCCCAGTCAGCCAATTTCCCAGGAAGCTGTTCTCAAATCAGATATCCCAGGAACTCACTTCTTAAAGAAAAGCATTAGTTTTCTACCCTTGAGTCTGTAATGGGCAGAGTGTTCCTGATTTTGGAAATGCCTTTAAGCCATCTTTCCTGTTGTCTTGATATGAAATATTTGGTTTCTTTTCAGTGATCACTTTTCAACTATGTTCTCCTAGCCACAATTTTATAGGCCCTTTCTTTCTGATAAATTAAAAACTCTATTCCTAATTTTCACTGTAGATCTCCCTAAAAGTAGGGAGCAATAATCATGCCACAGCCTGAACACTGAGCTGCTTTGAAATTTCCTCTGGCAGATTCATTAGTCCTCCAACCAAGTTTCACCTCCTAACAGCATATTTTGCTGCTGATCTCATTAGCAGATACATCTACTAATGAATACAGCATTCCCATAATCCTGCCACACTCCAAAAACATGGGATGGGGGGGTAAATTTTAGAGCTAACCATAGCAGTGGTTCTAGAGAAAAAGAATTATAAAAATAAATTTCTGTAATAGAATTGTGTGAACTTGACTTTCTGTAATGGAACCTAAATTTACCATAAAGAGTAGTGATAGACTATGGCTTGCACTATTTAAAGATATATGGAACATAGTTATTTCATGATCCTAATTCTCCACTTGTGAGATGCACTTGTGAGTCACTGCATAAATAATACTTCTGCATATTTTTGGAAGACAAAAATACAATGATGTTAGCTGGTTGCCCTTAGGATCTCTGGACAAAGTAATACAGAGAAAATGAGCTCAAAGACTCACTGTCAAGATCCACACATACATAAACAACTTAAGCTGTCTGTGCTCAAGGAGTATCTTCCTCATAATGGCCATAGGGTTGAAACTGACAAAAAAAAAAATACAAACCCTCATTATGCAATTCAGTGGATTACAATACAAGTTCAACACTCAGCCTTGAAGGATATCTACAATTAATTTGAGGGCACTGATGAAAATAGAATCTTATAAATTGGGATGGAAATGTTTAGGAGGACTTTGATGAGGTTGTGGACATTGGACTCCTAAATTCTGATGAACTTACTTTACGAAAAGAAACAGTCTCTCCACTCTCAATGACAAAGCCATCCCTACCTCCACCTCACTGCCCACCCTCACCCTGTGCAGGCTTTTGCACCTCTGACTGAAGAAACTAATCCTGCATTGCCTGTGGAATCAGTAGTGACTTTTCCTACTGCAGTTACCAAACAAAACAGTGCAAATACACCCTAGGATCTACCTTTTCCTCTAGACTTATAACAAAATCTGAGAAGGTCTCTAGAGGTAAGACACACAGCATGGCCCATGAAGAGGTATTCTACACTTCCAAAGAACTTTCATGTTCTAATTTTCATAAGTTCTCATAAGCAGAGACTGAGGAACAAGTATCAGAAAAGATGTTAATGTTGTGGGATAATGGTGAAAAGAATGTAAAACTAGATAAGGCTAAATTTCTTAATGTGAACCCTATATTAGTTACTTTTCTCATTGTTGAGACAAAATACCCAACACCCAAAGTTAAAGGAGGAAATGGTTTATTTTGTAGCTAACAGTTTGTGGAGGTTTCAGTCCATAACTGGCTGGCTCCAAGGCAAGGTGCCATGGCAAAAGAGAAACAATTCATAGCAGAAAGAAGGAACAAGGCAAGATGGCAGCAACAGCAAATTAGCAAATCAGCAAATGACAGTAACATCCCTCTCTGTCCCTTATATTCTCTCCAGCTACACACTATTAGGATGGTTAACATTTACATCCAGGATGGGCCTTCCTATTATCCACACTTAGGACTATGCCACTGAATCAGTGGAATAATTTAGTACTCATGCACCCTTGATCCCAACATCACACACTCTAGATCAAATCACCTAGAAAAGCCCCATTTGTGAGCACATGAGGCTTTGGGAGTCATCTAGGCATAAACTATAATAGGCTCTTAAAGTGGAGACCAACATTGAGTTCTGGATATGGCACTCCTGATATGGCACCTCCATGGAAGACATACTGATTCATCTGTCCTGCCATAGACATTCTATGTATGGGGATGCCATTCCTTTATATAACACTTCTGTGAGAACTATCATCTTTAGAATTATAGACTATCTGCTTCACTGTCACGGTATTCCACAAAGGATGACTTCTAACCAAAGAATTCATTGTACAGCCAAAGAAATGTGCAATGGGTTCAAGCTTATGGAATTTACTGATCCTATTTACCATGTTTTCCACCATTTGAAAGCAAATGGATTGATAAAATGGTCAGCTGGTTCTTTGAAGATGTAGTTACAGTGCAGGATAGATGTCAGTACCTTGTAGGGCTGGACCAAGGTTTATAGAAAACACTATATGGTTTGATTCAACATCCAGTATATGGTACTGTTTTTCCCATAGCCAGGAACCATGTGTCTGGGAACCAAAGGGTTAAAACAAAAATGGTATCACTGAGCATTACCTCTAGTGATATATGAGTACAATTTTTTTTCTCCCTGTTCCTACTTGTGTATGTGTTGTTGGCTTAGTAAGTCTTACTCCAAGAGGGGTGATCTTTCTACCAGAAGACACAATAGCAACTCCATTGAACTGGAAGCTAAGACTCCCCAATGGCCAACTGTCTCCTTGCATTTTTGAATTAATAGCTAAAAAAAGAATTTTTGCACTGACAGAGACAAGTGATCTTGACTACCCAGGGGAAATTTGACTACTACTCCATAATATATAAAAAGAAGAATATATTTTGAAATGAAGAAGTTCTCATGTCAATGAGAAACTACACAACCTAATCAAGCCAGATGATAAATGACCATGACACTTTAGAAATGAAGGAATAGGTCACCCCAGCAAGAAAAAAAACCAAGATCCACTGAAGTGCTTGTGGGAGGCTAAGGAAATACAAAATGGCAAGCAGACAAAAGTAGTTATAAATACCAGCTATGACCATGTGACTAGTTACAGAAATAAGATTTGTACTACTTGTCATATTTCTTCCCTATTAAGAATGTAACAATGCATATATTCACATTTATAAAGCTTGTTTTCTATATCTTATAAGTCACCTGAAGCCCCAAGGCAAAACATTCTATGAGACAGTCTTTGTAATTTTTTTCAAAACATTAATACAAAATCTAAATTCTTAATCTCTGATGATAAGAAAAGAGAAGGCAATTAAAATACAGTAGAGAACCTAAGATTACAGATGAAATAAATAGCTTTAGATTATCTCAGTTAACATAGGCTTTGCTTAAACTTCTAAGATAATTCAAAGCCATGTAACTGTTGTTCTTAAATGATTACAAGATGCCATATTGATGTTTGAAGAAGCCAGTGAACTAATAGGTTGCTTATCATCCATGATTTTCAAACAGAATTTGTTCAATAATTTGTGACATAAGAAAGAAAAAAGCAAAATGTCCTTCAGTTTGGGGATGATGTACTTAAATTTGATACCATTTTGTTCATGTGCTTATGTATCCAGTGGAAATATGGAGCATGTCCATAACTTTTGTTTAACTTTTTATAGAAACATATTTATCTTAAGGTGAAAGAGTGATATATTACTTGACCTCATGGAATCCCTTATCTGTATTCTTTATAGATATTTGACAACTTCTTTCATGTACTTGTCACAGGCAGACATCAAATGTGAACAAAGCTTCATATATTATTTTACAGGTGCAGCTAAACTGCAGAGAAATATTACCATAGATACATAAATATTACCCAAGACCAAGCAGCTATGAGAATTAGGATTCCCATTGACAACAATAAGGGACCATTTAAACTGTAGAGAAAATCTACCTCTAATCTTTGTCCTGTTGTTTAGGGACTGTTTCTGTTGGAAGTTGCTTGGAGAGGTTCATGCGGCATGTTGCTGAGCATTTCAGTTTCTTCACTAGAAACCCAACCTATGACTCTAGCTTTGACCACAATTTGAGTGATAATATTCCACAGGCAGAATTCTGTTACTCTGGGTCAGCACCAAGGGAAAGAATACTCCTTCATGGCTACAAACTGGACCAAATTAAAATCAAACCTCAGATCTCATCCATCAGTCTTTTTCTGTGTACCTTGAGACTATAGGCAGGAAGCAATAAATCTAATGGAATAACAGTAGATTCATAGTTTTGCATTCTTTCATGAGAATTCAGCATCTCAACAGAACCGGCTTGTATGTTTGACCTGGTACCAAATCATTTGTTAGAAATTTCTTCTAATTTGTCAAAATATATTGAGCTGTGGCAGAGCTTGTGCTTCTAGATCTTATACAAGGCTGCAACGTATCTACAAAGCTGTAGAAGTACAGTTCACTAAAAGGACCCTCTTGGGAGCCCTTATGCCTACTGTAAACTTTCTGGTAGACCCTACAAGGAAACAGTAAATTAAAGCTGAATTTCTTTATTGAAAGTAGAAAAATTGCAAACAATACAGTAAATGCAAAGTGATATATTCCATTCTAAAAAAAAAAAGATTGAATAAACAAAATGACACACTGTAATTTTTCAGTCTCTAAAAGGGATGAAATTCTAATATGTATAAACCTTGAAAACATATGTTGTTGTTCTGTAATTTTCCCAAAGAAATATAAAAGATATGTTGCTCTGGATGGGGGGTAGCAGCAACAGACCAAAGAATAACTCAGACAAGCCTAGCTTGGCAAATAAATGAGTTTATTAGGTGTTACTAATTGAATACTGGGTAGCGTATGGACAGCTACACTACCAAAGTCATCACTTCTCACTTACCAATCCCTTGTTTTATATAGGGCTCTAAATCACAGAGCAAAAAGCAAAGAACCAGACTCAGAATCCCAGGGAAGAATTATGTGTTTATGTGTGCTCTATTCTCATACTTATTGAGAATTCCCTGGTTTTAGCAACACCATCAAGCCACAATGTCTGTGCTTTGCTACAGTCTGGCATGCAGCCTCAGTGGGTGGCAAGGACCCATGGGCCAGGTAATGGTTACTCACTACAAAACAGTACTTCCTTGACTAGGGCTCAGAGGGTTGTTTTTGCTAGACAAGTTAAATAAGCCAGGCTCAAAAGAACATATATAGTATAAGTTCAAGTAGCTCAGTTGGGGCTAAGAAATCATCCCCCTCTATCCAATTAGATTTCCCAGTACCCCAGGGGCCAGTCCTACTGGTAAGAAGTAGTATCTTAGTTTGCTTGGGCTTCTATAACAAAGTATCTCAGTCTTAGTAGCTTATAAATAAATATAAAAATCTGTTTCTCACACTTCTGGATGCAGGGAAATGTAAACCAAGGCACTAGCAGACTCAGAGTCTGGTGAGGGCTCATTCTGTGCCTTATAGATAACATTCTGTGTCCTCATATATGTGGTGGATCAACACATGGTCAATTTGGAACACTACCCTGAATGAACTGAGAGTGGTTCTAAGCATAGAAGACTCTCCTGAGGATTGCTAATTATAGCATAAAAAGGGAACTGGAGGGGATAATCTTTTGCAGTTGATTTTCTTGGAGAAACTCACAGTGGCTGGTTTTCCTGATGGGAACTTGGCTCTTCTTGCCGGAGGAGGAGTATGGATCCTGGCTTTTACGGAAATGCCTGCTCTTCTCATCAGGGTGGTTCTGACATTTACCTGATAATTGCTTTCTGAATCCAGTGTAGAACACTCAGCCTGGTGGCAAAATTCCTTCACTGTGCTAGTGCAGGCTACCCCAGCTGCTTTGTGCTGGTCTTTGTGCCTTCCTGAGGCAGATCCTCTATGAGTTCTAGGCCTCTGGGTGGATTTGTGTATGTTGTCTTGGGCTTTCAGCCTTTTTCTAGACTTGTGTAGGTCATCACCATGGGATCTGGACTCTCTTTTTGGCTCTCTAGTGAATGGACAGATTTCTTGGTCTTCTCTGCATTTGACTTTTTTGGTAGATATTATAAAATAATCCTATAAATTATGTGTCCCGTATTAAATCTATTCCCTTCCAAAGCCTGGACAAGGGACAAAGCAGTTCTCAGGGTACTTTTCAAAAAAAGGTCTCTTCATTCACATGACTTCATCACCTGTTAAATGTATCACCTTCAAATACCATCACAGTAGGTATTAGACTTAAATGTGAACATTCCATCTCTAAAAGAAGAACAGCTACAGCTGTATTGCCAAGTTTAAACCCACATTTAGGCAAAAATTTCCCAAGTGGCCTTTGCAAGAAAGTAACCCTCAAGAGATAAGGTCCACCATGAAGTGGGTTAGACTTTTTCCAATTATTTTGTACTAGAAATAGTAACGCATTCTTGACATGGTTAAATGTAAGAAATAAGCCCTTTATATGATCCACACCTTTGTGCAACTCAGGGAAAGCTACCTTTTGGTAAAGTTGTCTGTCAAAGCATTAGTTCAGCTTTCATGTTCAACCCTGTATTCAATACATTCACCTACTTTCAGGTGAAAGTAACCTTAATATTTCCTTAAAATCTCCCTGATACTGAAGAGATTCTTTCAAGGTTCTTGGCATCCTGAATAAAGACCTGTATCAAACACACAGAAAAGGTAGCATGGATTTGCATTTATTGAAGGTGGAAAAGAAATACTCTCTGTAGAATAAGAAAATGCTGGTGTACAGACTCATTGCAGCTATGAGGACTCTTCTATATAGAAATCCTAGATTACTTTTACCATGCAAACAAAGGATAGTTGTCCTATCAGAAACTCAGCTGGCCAACTTGGTTTTGCAGGAGATGTAAATGAAGAATCAAAAATGACACTGTTCTGACTGACCCCTTCTATTGGGTTTGGGAACTGCATTGTCTATGTTTGTGTGTGTTCCCGGGGTCTTCATGGCTGGAAGTGTTTTCACAGTTGTTTTACTGGTTTACCCGAGCCCTAGTCTCCTTCACCTCCATTAAAACCAAGCTTTCCTATTTATAGACATATCAAGGTGTAATTGACTTGTGATGTCTCCATAAACCCTATATCCAAGACATTTTATTTTTTATTTTATTGATACATTTTAGATACACATCATGATCATATTTCAACACTGAAAATTTGTAACTGTACATGACACATCTTGATTCTCATTTTTCCCATTCCCCCTGCCCTCCCATCCCATCCCCTAAGCTTTGTTCCCATGTTTTTGTTTTTACCATCAAGTTTTTTCTCTCCTTTCTTTACTTTCCCCTACCCCCAGTTCCCTTCCCCCTTTGAACATTTTCTTCCTATTCCACAGTACCTATCGTACACTCTGGACCTCATGATATTTACACATCTGTGTCTTATTTATTTCATTTATGAGTATATCCTCAAGGTACATCCACTTGAGTATAAATGATCCTCATTTATCATTCTTTCTTATTAATTGATTTTATTGGTACATTTTAAATACACATCATGATCACAATCGACTTTGAAAATTTGTACCAGTATATGAAGACTTAATTCTCATTTTTTTCCCATGCCCTTCCCACCCTACAACTCCCACCCCCTTATATACATAAGCTTTGTTCCTTTCTTTTTTTATTATCATCTCATTATTTTACCCCTTGTTATTTACTTATATTCCATTTCCTTTTGAATATTTTCTATATCACAATATCTACCATACATTCAAGAACTCACATCTTCATTTTCTCATACCAGAGCAAAGATATGATATTTACACATCTGTGACCTATTTATTTCACTTATGAGGATATCCTGAAGATACATCCATTTGAGTATGTGACTCAATCTTATTATTTTTATGGTAGAGTAATATTCCATTCTATAAAAGAATCACATCTTCTTTATCCATGAACCAAGAAGATTTTGACAGCATAAGTACAGTGACTGCCAAACATTGAACTTCTTTCCTTCAACTCTCATATCCTCTGCATTCATTGGTACCCAAAACCACTCAGTACACTTTGCTGATTGAGTTTGTAAACTGAACTTCTTAATTCATTCTTAAGAAACACAAATTTTATGAAGTGGATAGGAATTATAAACTTCACCTGAGGAAACTCATCAGAAAGAAGAACTACAGAAAGTAGTCCAGGCTTCAAGAAGGATCTTCTGGGAAAGTAACTCAGTGAGCTTAGATAATTTTCCTCCAAAAGATGTTTTCTTTTTCTGACTCATTCAAGGGCCTGACTACACTAGTTCCATTGAATCCAAGAATGTCAGCATAAATAATTCAGAGATCACTCAGAAATCATCATCAGGCCCACAGAGGGTATGTGGTTTAAAATCAAATAGATAACAAAACTAGGACTAGCAGCCAACAGTAGACTCCTTTGTTTAGTACTTTTTTTCAAGACAATAGAGGGCTTGTAAAAGGATATTATGAGTGCAGATCTTTAAGTGTTTGGACAAGAAGAAATGCAAGCATAGACCATTCCCCAGGGGCAGAGGGTATAGTGTTAATAGATAAGACTCTTATTTCACATTATCTTTCTCTATCAAAGAAACTGATCCACAGCACTGATAAAAGTGTAGTCCAAAATGGTTGGCAGGTAGTTAAATTTAAAGATAGTGAGAGGATAGAATGCCTAATCAATTTAATTGAATGCAAACTCCTACCTGAAAGACACTCCCCCTTCAGGCTACTGAGAGAACTTGCTGCTGTTGTAGCACCCCCCTAGGGAAGAGTATTGCTAACTATGTTAAAGGAAGGGTTGACCAGCTGCCTGAGGTTGACAATTATTGCAAGCCTTTCTGCATCGATATGTAACAGTTCCCAAATACCATGTGATTTGAACTCCATTTGAGATAGTTACTTCCTTTAGAGAATTAGAGTTGTTAAAGATTGAAACAGAATAAAATAAGGCATTGAAATCAACAAAACAAAATTGAAGATAGTAATTGAAAACTCATTCAGCATTTAAAAATATATGTAAATATAAAATAAAAGAATATGGATTAAGAATTCATATTTCATGTTCAAAAGCTACTGAAAACTTGATTCACTTAAAACTTGGATCTGTGACACAGCCTCTAAAATGGCAAAAGAAATCTTTAAAATGATTTTAAATGTTAGTAAATGGCAAACGGTTCAGGTTAACAGAGCATGGGCTTTTGGACACTAGTCCCCAGCAAACATCCTCTGTAAAATTTTGGTCAGCTGTGTTGGTGTCCCGGGAAGGATAAATAACACATGATCTAAAAGCCATGTCATGTGAGTGTAATTGACTTGAGAATGTTAATTTTGTAGGGCAGTTCAATTTTGTGACTTAACTGTGCAGGAGGCCATCATTTTTCTGTATCAGTTAGAACTAAGATTAATTAGATGAAAACAAACTTACCTTAAGAGAAAGAAACCTAGTATTGGATGAATGCCCATCACCTATCTCTTCTCATGCTAGTATTTTCCATTATTTTCTTAAAACTTTTCAGAAACAGATGGATACTTTTACAGTGATGAACATCAAGGCACTGGAAGTCATTTCTCTATCTTGGGTCTATTTATTGAGCTATGTGATCCTTTTTCTGCTTCCAAGTCTTGGGAAAGCTGTCCGGGCCTTTCTGGAACCATCTTCACACGGGTAGACAGGTTGTCTGGAGGCAGCAAAAGCCTCTGGACTTTCGACAAAATGTTTGCCACACAGTTTCAGGGTCCCAGATTCATCATGGAGGTCTGACTGTGAAAGAGGGTCACATAATCCATATTCCCCAGCTGCTATTTTACGCTGGGATGGAGGGCTACTTCTGTAGGAACAACTGAGTGTGGTGGCGAATAGAGGAGCCTTAAATTTGTGAGCGATATGTGAGAGCAGATGGGATGGGCCAGTGATCCTCTGTGAATACATTTTCTGGCCAGTAACAGCCATTCCCTACATTCATCTATAGTCTTATAGTCACTTGAGCATGAAGGATCTCTGGTCAGTGAACAGTATGGGGAAGGTCCTGTCCTGGCTGAAACCAGACTTCTACTCCAGATTCCAATAAAGAGATGCTTTCTAATGAAGGGACCATTCCAGAGATGTGAACAGGAACTCACAAAGGAATTCAGGGCACCAAGCACCTTCCAACCTCAAGAACATGTGCTTGCTCTTCCCCTCCGCCACCCTGGCTCCCTTGGCATCTCTGCAGATCCTTTAACTTGTTCAGGTCTTCTTTATAATGCTAGCAAGCACAGTGACCACTCCTCCTCAGCACTCACTCCTCCCTACTTGACTTTCTTATACCACTTACTAGCATCAGATATTTGTAGTTTCAATTGTTTATTGTCTACCTCTAACCAAAATCTGGGCACAGTTCTGTTTTATCCATTGCTATAATCACAGCACCTAGAATACTAACCCAAGGAAGATGCTTAATAAATATTTGTTGAATGAATGATTGAGGACTAATTAGAATTATTAGAATGTACAGAGAGAATTTCCCAGGACTGATACCTAATCCATCTTTCTTAATTTAAATCGCTAACCACTCCTTTGGTGAAACCTAATGAAAGGCAAAGATCTTTCATTTGGCCACAAGAGGGTGGTGTTGATTTTATTTTCATTGTGCAAGAGCTTTGACTCAATAATTCTGTGTTTTCTTCTTCCTTAGACCTTGGGAAGAAAACATGGGACAAAACCATGTCTGCAGCCTGCAGTCTGTAGTGTCTCTTCAACTCAGATGTTATCTCAGGGAAATTCAGTTAAAATCTGTATCAAAAAGCAGTCTCTACAAAAGAAAAGGTCATTTGAAAGGAAAACATGAGGAAAGCCTAGAAAGGCACTGCCCAAGATGGTGCCTCCACCAAGTTAGCTTCTGTAACCATGGAGATACCAATAGCTGACCAGATGACCATGTATTTTGTGCCACATCTATCTCCCTCATTTCTGTACTATTAACATCCTGCCAGCTATTGTGCAAAAGTATGAGCTCTTACAATACAGAGTCTAGGTTCATAGTTTCAATTGTCACACTCCAGACACTCTGGGAAAGACATACAAATTATCCAAGGAATCAGTCACTCACTATTTTATTAAATCTTACTTTGTGAAGACACCATGCTAAGAGACGATGTATAAATTAAGGAATATTAGTTCCAGCATCAAGGCACATAGTCATACCAGAAGAGGGCAGGATAGAAAGTCCAGAGAAGATACTCAGACTATTCAGAAGTCAAAAGGCTATATCCAGGCAGAGGGAAGAGCTTATGAAAATGATGCCATCTAAATTGAAATTTGAATGATAACATGGTATTTGGCTATATCTAAAGTAGCAGTCCCCAAACATTTTGATGTCAGGGACTGGTTTCATGAAGACAGTTTTTCCAAAGACAGGGGTGGGGTGTAGTGGAGTGAGTTAGTCTGTGGATGATGTAAAGAAGCAGGTAACCTAGATCCCTCTGCGTGTCGTTGGAAGGGTTTGCCCTCCCACGAGAATCTACAGCTGCTGCTGATTTGACAGGAGGTGGGGCTCGAGCAGTAAGGAGTGTGGTGGTGAACAGCTGTAAAGCCAGAGGAGACATCCCCTGCCGAGGTCCTGCTCCTCCCCTCCTGCTGTGTGCCCAGCTGGCTGACAGGTTAGGGACTCCTTATCCAGAGCACTTTCTGATTTTACAGTCTTTTTAATTCACACATGAAATCAGAGTAATTGTCTCCCCCTTTAAGGAAAGACTACAGGTGGGCATGAAAAGTTAGTTTCTCAGTACATCCTATCTTAGAAGATGTGACATAAAATGTTAAAAGCTGCAGGGAGATAATAGTACTAAATAGAATGGCACAAGCTTTGTGTCCACCTTCGTAGTTCCTGAATTCAGTACCCCTCGTGCACACCTGAGGAACAGAAGGGTCTTTACCAATGAACAGATGATTTTTTTCCCCTTAAAAAAGATAAAGCAGGGCTGGGGAGTTAGCTCAGTGGTTCCAGCGCCTGTCTCGCAAGTGCAAGGACCCGGGTTCGATTCTGCGGTAACCACATAACAATACTGGGTGTGGAGACCCACACCCAGCAGCAACCAGTACCACATACCACAGTGCCGGGCGTGGTGGCTCACGCCTGTGATCCCAGCACTTGGGAGGCAGAGGCAGGAGGATTGTGATGTGAGTTTGAGGCTGAGCTGAGGGCCAGCCTGAACCACAAAGCGAGACCCTGTCTCCAAAAACCTAAAAAAAAAAAAAAAAAAAAGATAAAGCAGGAAATAGAAGTCCCAGGGCAGCTTTTATTATCTTGTCTCAACAGCACAAGATAGAGCCTGAGTGCATAGTTAACTCCTAGTTCACAAACCAATTCACAGACCAAAACAGCAATATAGTCAAACTTACTGTTTGAAAGAAAAATACTCCAAAAGGAGAACAAGGAAAAAAAATTGAAAGAAAAGATCAGATGTGAAGTAGCCTATGTGAGTCATAGGCTTCTACTTCCTTCCTGGCCCACACCCCTATACAAGGCCACAGCCACAACTCCTCTCCTCTAGGGCAATGTGAGACCCACTGGTCACCAGGACTAGTGCGGGAGAAGGCTGTCTGCTTCGAGAGTAAGGAGAGGCGATAAGAAGTCTCTCAGTCTCTTCAGGTTGCTCCTGCTCATCAGCATGGGCAAGGTGTCCACGAGAAGGTCTGGGTTTATGTACTGCAGGTGGAAAAACAGGTAACCCAGCAGCTCAGTGAAGATCAGGACCGCAAAGAAAAGCCACTGGAAAAGCCTGCAAAGAGACATTTTTAGCATGAGGAGAAAGGACACACCAAGGACTAGCAGTCAGAGCTGAATTTTATATTCATGAATGGCTAGAGAATTGCTTTCTTCAGACAAAACTGATGGAGAACAAAGTGGGCTATGGGGGTACAGAGGGTGAGGGCAGGGGGCAGGTCAACCCAGAAAAAGAGTTATTCTCCAACAGATTCGATGTCCATGTAGAAAAGGAACAGAAGGATCATGGATTTCTGGGCCTTTGGGAATCTTCAAAGAAGCTCGTAATTATCAAACTTGGGAGCTTCATCACCTCTAGTTTTCTTCAGTTCTTCTATAGGAAGCACGTTTAGAATTTGAAGTAAGATTTAGACATGTTACACTAATATCAAAATGACAAAAGCTATCCTCTGCTAAGCATTAGGTGCTCAATAAAGTGTTTGTGTGTGCACGCACACACTATGTAAATTCAACAAAAAAACTACCCTCCCAACTAGCTAAAGGCGTTAAATCTTCAACTTCATGTAAATGTCATAAATGAAAGCCTTTCATAAAAGCAATACATGAAGCACTTTATAGAGTTGTCTCATTACAGAAATTTTAAAACAAAAGGCACAGAAAGTTCAAGTCTCTATTTCTCTAATTTCTCAGCCTACAGTAAAATAGTCAAGATAGTTAATGCAACCCCTTCTCTTTCCAGGAGTATAATAAAGATTACTCAGTTCCAGTCCTGAAAAGTAGAAAGAGGCCATCCCAGAGATCATAAGAATAAAAAAAGTGAATTGTAAACAGCAGCTTCCAGCCTAAATATATCAGAAATAGCCACTAATTCTCCCACCTATTTAGACTTTTGTGACTCTGATGTTCCAGCTTTGTGTGGAGAAATGAAGAAGGGTTTAGAGAATCTAGGGCTGCCTGATGTTTTTTGTATCACAAAGCACCAATTTCTTTAGTCTTTATCAGGTCACCTCCAGAGTGAATGAGGCCTGCACTAAGTCAAATCCACTTACCTAAAAAAAGGGATCCTCTTCTGCTTCTTAATTATATTCTTCTCCTATGGGAAGTAATAGAGAGCAAAGCTGTGACTGGCCAGGTACTTACAGAAAGGCAGAAGAGCAGGGTGGTTATGAGTGGAGACCCTGCATTCAGGCAGTCCAGGTTTGAATCCTGCCCCTGCCCCTGCCTCGCTGCAATAGTCACAGAAAGAAACTAAATCTCATTATTTCCTAATCCTAGGGATCTTGAAGATGGTGAAGAAAAGGGACAGAGGAGACCCAGATTTTGGACAGGAGAGACTTACCATGCTGCTTTGAATGGTCTCTACCAGAACTGACCCAGGCTTCACTGCTTGGGAAGAATTCTTCTGGGCTTTGGCTCTGAGGGGAAAAGACCAGAGCCAAACATTATGTGAGGACATCTGAAGACTAGATAAAAGGTATTCATTCTGAGTCATGCATCATATATGGTTAATTTCCTACATTCTTGATAATATTCACAAAGCTCAATATTTAAAATTTGCAATCCATAGAACTAGGAAAATACGATTCCTTCTTCAAGGAAAAGACAATCTATGGAGCCTAAGCCCCATGTTAGCCTGATGTGGGATTCAAACTCCAAAGTATTTCTGAGTGGCAGCTCAAATGTCAGTTTATGTCATATATCCTCAGCTGGGCTGTTCACAATTTTTTCTATGCACACCTGGCTTGGAGGTCAGCTGTAAATGTGGGCAGAGTGTAGGTGCACAATTTGGAACTCTTTATGTCTGGCTCTCAACCTTCTTCCCAGCATCTTTCTTGCTCTGAATTATATCTGTTTTGGATGTTTTTCCCTCCTAGAAAGATGACAGACTTCTCAATGTTTTAGCTGCCTCATAGGTACTATTTGGTCTGCCCTCAGGTTAGAAGCTACCATAATGGCGGACATAACCTCCTGCCATTCTTCCCACTCTTAATCACTCTCCAGTCCCTTCTGATCATTGTTCATTTGTTCTGCTTTGTTTTCTACAGTTTGTAATTTTCTGCAAGTGACTCAAATCCAACAAAAGCTAACTCAGAATTTTCATGGGAATTTCTTTTAATAATCATTCAATAAAGTAGAAAAGAGAGAAGTGACAGTGATTCCTGGTTATTCCCATAAGGGAGGAGCCTGTGACTTGTACTAGGCCATTTCCAAAAGCAACTATAAAAATTAGGCAAAACACACAACAGCTGTTTGTAACACATTGGAGAATCATCGGAAGCCAAAAGGTACAAAGCCTAAGTGAAGAAAAGCACAAGAAGTCAAGCTCCTTGTACATTCGAGGCCTTCCTTCTGAGACAGTTTGTCCAATCATGGTGCTGGGCACTGGAGCACACAAAGCCAATGGCACCCACAATTGGTTGAGGAGACAAAGGTGGAAGTTCAAGATCATCAGAGTTACTATGATCAAAGGGGGAAAATTTCAGGGAAGAGGGAACCACTGAAAAGTGAGTTCATATTCTCCATGAATTTTCCTTTCAGTATGATAGCTTCACTTCAAACCATTAAAGAGGTTGCTTTTTTCCTACTTACATTTCTTTGTTAAGCATCAGCACTTCCGTTTCCTTTTCCAACCGCCTCAGAGCTTCCTGGTATATCTTTCCATGTGGGGAAAAAAATGTCATTAGCAAGTGCACTGGTATTTTATCTTAATATCACTGATGAAAAATATTCTGTTAACATGAACTTCACATATTCCAAATAGTACATTTCAAAGTGTGCTCAAAGAAGGTGTTTTACTAAAAAATTAAGAGTCTAGTGACCAGGATGGTTGCACATCAACAAAAACTTTGGACTTTCATATTCACACTGTAGCTCTGATGTACACTCTGTCCCCGGGTGCATGTTATTCAACTCCCAGGGTCCTCTTTGTCATAACAATTGTAACCTCAATGAGTTACTTGGGAAAGCTGATTGAAAAAAAAATACTGTAGGACAAGAGCTTAGTGCAGTGCCTGGAACAGAGTAACAATGATTTGGTTGCTGCTACTATTATATAAAATGCATTTTTTCCCCAGGGGAAAATTCTAGACTCATGAGAAACCAAGGATCTCATGGTGTGGGGAGAATTCTACTTCAACTCTGAAGTGTCTACCTTTATGCAGTGAGCCTGGTCCTCACAGCGTTCTCGAATGAATTCGTATTCATTCTTTACCTAGGGAAAAAAAGAAAAAAGAAAGAAAGAAAGAAAGAAAATTAACAGACCTAATGAGTTAAATCAGAACCAAGCCTAGGCACCTCCCTGGAAATCTACCTAGCACAGAAGAGATTTGGCTGGTTACCTAGCAACAACCACCTCACAAAGAGGTGAGGTCATTACTCACACACAGTCTAACTGTGAACAAAGGAAATGGCTAGCCCAGGTTGTCCATTCCTCTCTGGTGAAACACTAAAGGATGGTATGACGCCATTAAGTTTGGGGTTCAACAGTGATATGTGATGTTAAGAGGACTGTATCAGAAATGGTTAGACCAGTCAACACTTTTAATAGGTTTCATTTTCTTCACTTATATGTGAATCAGTCACTTGCCAGAGGTTTTTGCTCCCCCATCTGCCCATTTGGGGGTTGCCTTCTATTTATACCCTGGGAGAACCTCAATGGGACACTGTTCTACCTTGTCCATTTCCTTCTCTTGCCATGCACAGGACTCTGTTGACTGTTGTAACTTCACCTAGGGAAGACAAAGAGCGACAATTGGAAGTTAATAACATTCTTCTGTGTGAAGCTAGTGTGTTATAACCACCCTCACCAGGCCAATAAACAGCATGGTAATAAAAGCTCTTATGTGTTAAGAACATATTATAATATTATAATGGTATGGATATGATTATCATTCCCATTCTACAGATGAGGAAACAACGGTCCAGAGAAGTGCATAACTTGGTGATGCTGTACTGTGGCAGAGCTGACATAGGCTTGCTCCTCAGAGAGGCTAGCCACCCTCCTCCCTCCCATCCTAAGGAGGAACTGATGTCCTTTATTATTCTCACTAAAATGCTGTGGGGTGCACCTGCCCTCTGAATCACACAGAGAGCAGAGCTGAAACTCTTGTTCTAGAGAAAAGCATGGGACAGTGGGGCTCTTCAAGGGTGGGCTTTGCCAAATGACCATGTTTGCCACCGAAATCTGAGAGCTCTCCCGTGGTGTTCTGGGCCCCAAGTGGGAATCCAGTCCATTCAGTCAGCAATTAAGCATTGGGCATCTACTGTGTGACATTTTAAGATACATGGGTGTAAACAACAGAGGTGGAAAGATTCATGTTCTTAATTGGCTTGCTTTGTGGTAAAGAAAAAAATAATATTTAAAAATACACCTCCTGTAAGCCAAAGCTTGTCAGCACTTATAATTTAGAGTTTAGTGTTTTCTTTCTACTTGAATCTGTGTATCCTTATAAAGACCTCAGTGAGCATTCAAGAACAGATGTTTTATTAACTATGGATGACAAGGCCTCTTGAATAACCCTCTCCACTTAATGGCATTGCACTTGTCTCTGCTATTGGTGATGTCACAAAGGTCCCACCTGTCATCAGGTAAGATGGAGGGGAAGGACATAGGCTTACCCATGAGGACAACACAGGTATGCTCAGCACATGCCAAGCAGAGCCCTTGACAGCAGATCTTCCCAGCATTGGGAATACCTGCATCTCCCAGAAAAATCTCTAGATTTGCTGTTCTATTTACCTTCAGTTCTGCCAAATTCTGCTTCAGGGTTTCTTTAGTAGGGCCAACATTCTTAAATCCCCTTGAGATCTGAAAAATAATTCCCCAAATTGTAAAAACTGACTTAGTAAACCATACATAACACACACAAAAGTCCAGGTCAGAGGCAGACTCAGGAGTCCGAGTTATAGAAGGACAGGTCCTCTTACAGAGTTGGCAGAAAAGTATCTCTTCAACCATAAAGCTTCCTGGCCCCACTCTAGTCATTACTTTGTTTCCATAGCTCTTAAAAACCAAAGGATGTGGAGAAGTCAGTGATGAGAGAGGGAACAGAAAATGGGGCAGGTGGCTGGGGAAGGAGGAATGAATCTTGTCCTTTAACAGCCCCTGTCCCCACAAACTATAATTCTCAGAGGATGAATGATATCAGTCTCTGTTGGTGAAAAGATTCAGAAGTGATGAGGACAGAGCCCACAGATTTTTCTCATTGCCCCTTTGCCCTCTTTGTCTGGAGCATGTTGGGAGTCCTAAGAAATGATCCTTCTTTCAAGGTAGTCCTTGGAGTATGGAAAACAGCCCTTCCATGATTGTACATAATGAATTTCCTCATAACACAGACTCTTATATGCTAGCGACCCACTCTATCAATTTCTCTCATGAAGAAAATTACCTAGAGGTCCTGGGACCCTCAAACCCTGGGCTCCTCTTACCTTCTCCTGAAGCTCTTCCACATTCTTGTTTAGGATTAAATTCTTTTTTTCCTATGGGAAGGAGGAGATCAATGAGACAAAGGTGGTTTGCTCCCATACTTGTCCTCCTCACTAGCCCACTGAAGTAATATCTGGGGTCACGAGAATCATGTATAAAATGTACACTCAGAAAAGTGAGCTCAGACTCCATGCCAAGAGTCTGGCCTTGCTCCCCAACTTCCCACCCCCGTGTGGAGCCCTTCATCTCAGACTGCTCTCTAAAGTGGCTCTGGTTTCTACAGGGTGATGATCCTTTTCATAGGCCTCCTTACCAGCTTAGCCATCTCTATATCCAAGTCCTTCAGGGAATCCTCTTTCTCAGATATGATCTGGTTCAACTCCTCCTTTTCATCATCTTTTTCTACTGATAGGATCAGATCTCTTTCCAGACTGAAAAATATAGTCACTCAGCTGTGGTTTAGCCCTGAGGAAGCTGCCAGGGCCCCACTTCAGAAGTTACTGCCTAAGTTTCAGGGAGCCACGTGATTGTTTATTAGGATGACTGTAAAATCAACCTAATGCAGAAGTTTAAGGCAAAATTCTGTTCATGTTTCTGGATCTGCAATAACAGGCTGAGATTTGCCATCAAGGAAATAGACCTTCCTCCCACCTTTCCTCTCTTCTGAGGGACCTCCAGGTAAGGAGAAAGCCTTCCCACACCAACTTCAAAGGCTGACCTTTGAACAGTCTTTTCTTTCTCCTGAATTTTTCTAAGAAGAGCCTCATTTGCCTCATCCAGTGTCTGCAGATCCTTTTCAAGGTCTGAGTTCAGGCGGTCGAGGTTCTGTTTTGTGGCTTCTAAGTTTGCTATTTCCACCATTAGCCTATAGGAAAAAATCAGCATTACTAAAGCCAGGACATGAAAACCTAAGAGCTCTAAGATTTTTATTCCTTCAACCCATCTCCTTAATCAGCTTAATCAGATCTACTTCATTTTTCATAAAAAAATTTATGTCCGCAGTGTTTTTATATAAGGTAAATTCCTAGAGTCAAATCACATTTTTAAAAAGTTTTCATTTCTGTGGTGCTAGAGATGGAACCCAGGATCTCATGCACACTAGATAAATGATCCATACTCAGCTGCACCCCCAGCCCTCACAATGTGATTTTAAATATTTCGAGCAAACTTGAAATATTTGAGCACAAATCTACTATGAAGCAAAAATATTTCCACATGAATAATTATACTTTTATTTTTAAAATGTTATAGGGCCTATGTGAAATCTAAGCAATACCTATAAACTAAAGACAGAAAAGAATTTCTTCTAACCCAGTCCAGCAGAGTCTAGGCTGATTAGAAGGCAGGGGGAGAATGCATCTTTTCCCCACTAAAGCCAATTTGCTGTAGGAGGCAGTGACTGTTGCTGAAACTCCATTACAGTCTCATGAAGTACAGAGAACGGAAGCCAAAGTTATTTCTCCATAGGAGACTTTCCAAGCTGGAGGAGATGATGTCCCACACAACTGAGGGCTCTGTCCTTTCTAGATTTGGAGGCTGCCATTAATATCGTAACTCCTCTCTTGAATTCCCTTATTGTCCTCCTTACTTACATATCTCCCAGCGGGTTGTGTTCAACTTCTTCCATTGTAAGCTTCCTAAAATATGAATACAAACATTTGTTAGAGAAACAAAGCTCCTGTCATCTAAAATAGAGATTTGTCTAGGAAGGAACAGGCAGAAATTAAGGGTCTACACTTACCTAAGATGGAACTAAGAGGAAATCAGAGCCTTTTATACTCTAACTTACCAGGATTAATTTCCATATTTTACAAAAACCATTTTTCGTAAAATATATATTAGTTTAACTTAAAATTTCATAAATTAGTCTCATCAAAGGCTAGAAATAATTTTTTAAAAAACATTTACTCTGGTCACTTTTTCCCTCCCTTGTGTACATTTGTTCTGTTTAGTAAGTGCTAAAGTACATGTATAGTTTGACACACCTATTCAGAATCCAAACTTTCAAGAAAATTTAGAAAAATAATAGAAAGGTAAGAGGTACCAAAAATGGCTGCTTGATTTCTATTAGTGGGTGTTGCCCTCCCACTTTCCATTAAATTCTGCCTATAACAGGAGTTGGTCCTAAAACCATCTCCACACCACACAAAATGCTGCTCCTGAGAGGAAGCCACAGCATTAAGTTCTCAGGGATGGCATGTTCTGATCATTACACCAACTCTAAAGGTCAAAGCCTAGCCCGATCTAAAAATAATAAATAATTCCACAACTCTTTTCCTTTCACATTCCATATTCTCTGTTAGCATTGAATTTCTCATCTTAATTCCCTTTTCTATTCCTTCTTCCCCCTCCTCCTTCCATGACTTTTCCTGTATTTTCCTTTTCTTTTTCCTCTTGTTACACCAGAGATATGTAGGTGGTACCCTCTGAGCTTACCTGGTTTTTCTCAACTGAGAGGTCTTCTGCTCTCCACAGAGATTCCCAGTTGAAAGTCAGAAATGTCAGTAAGGTGTTGTTGCCTTGCTGACTGAGTACTCCTCAGGCAGTGTGACCTCTCATATAAGCTGGGTGGGCAGTATGTCATAGAGGGTGGGGACAGGTAAGGTGACAACAATGCCTCATAATCCCCGTGCCAGAGTGGGAGTGCAGTCCAGAAATGTAGGACAGTATAAATGTTTTCTAAAACAGGTATGGCAGCTATAGGGATTTCTGGGCAGAGTTTAAATCTCTTCTAAAGAGATTTCCTTTTCTTTTGTGCCTTTATGTTTTTGGAAAAAAACTGTTACTATATTCATTTATATTTATTAACAAACTTACTGAGAATTTATCTTTAACCCAATACTTCAAGGAAAGTTAGAAAAAAAAGTAATAGAAGTGTAAGCCTTTAAGTGGACTTATATTTGATACTCCCAGATCTCTAGGCCTACCATAGTTGAGACCATTCTTGTCTCTCTCAGCCATGATCTCCATGTGGCATCATCACAAATTTCTGCTTCCAGGCCTAAACCTTGCATTTCTATGCCAGAAAGAATATGAGATAAATATTATTGTGGGAAAAATAGGTCCTTATTCTCACCACTTTGGGATACTGGACTTGAAAAAACAGCTCTGTCAACTGGGACTGTCAAGTCACTAGGGAAAAAGTTATTTTGCTACAATGGAAGGTTTATGTATAGGTGAGAAGGAAGATGGAAACAAGAATGTTAGATCCAACTCTACTGTCTGCTCCTTCACAATCTCCATCTCATTCGATGCCAAATGTAGGGAACAGGGGAGAAACTAGAACCTCTGCAGTTCAGTTTTAGTCTCCTATAAGCCCACAGCACAAGGCAAATTAATAAATAAACAAAAATGAGACTTAGAGAAGAAGCTCAGTCTGGGCCTGATTCAAGCTACTCTGGATAGCAAAGACCACAAGCCCAGAGCTTGCCACATCTTATGCATATCTCAAATAACAAAAGACTCAGAGGGCAGAACAGATGTCAGCAATAGTCCTTGAGGAACTATGTAGATAAAAGCCCTATTCTACTTCTGCCCTGGAGCATCACAGTGTGTGGGGACCACTGGGGTCTTTGTTGTTACCAGAGGTGAAGATAAGAGTTAAGTCCAAGTCCTCACTCAGGTCCAGATGTGTCCTCACTGGTCTGCAGGCAGGAAAGCTTAGCCAGTCAAGGCCAATGGGGATGCTCCTGACACAGCTGAGGGAATTTTACATAACAGTATCCCTCTGCTAAGCATTTCTGGGTTCTTTTTTGTGTGAAGAAGATGAGGCAGGATATAGAAGTGGAGAGAAATCCGTAAGGATATGTGCTTGAACTTCAAACTGTTCATCTGACTCTTAAAGTTAACTCCTTCCGTGAGCTACACCAAACCTGTTCCAGAAAAATTATAGTAACCTCAGGCTTTTCCCTAACAGATACATAACTGTCTCTAGGAATCTCTCCCATCAAGAGTATCTGTCAGAGTTTTATCCATTCTTCTCAACCTAACTCAAACACCGATGCTTCTACAACTTCCTAAATACTAAGTCCTGAGTCTAGTCGATTGAATCCCTCCAACTCTGGGCATTTTGGATTGTTTTTAATCTTGTATCCTCCCCATATTTTTATTTTCCTCCTCATGCTCCAGGAATATTGTTTACATGGAAGTAAACTGGGTTAGAGATACAGAACACGCCTGAATTATGTTGTTTTGTTTTGTTTTGTTTGAGAGAGGATCTCACTTTATAGTTAAGGCTGGCCTTGAGCTCAGCCTCCAGCTCACATCACAGCAGTCCTCCTGCCTCTGCCTCCCAAGTGCTGGGATTACAGGTGTGAGCCACCACGCCCGGCATTGTCGTATGTGGTACTGATTGCTGCTGGGTGTGAGTCTTCACACCCAGTATTGTATGTGGTTACCAGGGATCAAACCCTGGCCCTTGTGCTTGCAAGACAGGTGCTGGAACCACTAAGCTAAATCCCCGGCCCCTGAATTGTTTTTGTATCCTAGAAGTTTATAGTTGTACTACCTTAAGTATGTTATTTAATTTTTGTGAGCTCTTCTCCTGAGCTGTGAAATGAATGTTACCACTACCTTGCAAAGTATTTGTGGAGACTAAATAAAATAAGTATAAAGTTAACACAATTCCTGACATGTAGCATGCCTAATTTTCACCCATTTTCCCCAACACAATACACAGTTCATATTCTGTCTCATCTAACCTTTGCACATGACATGTGCTGGACTTTTTAGGATAAATGCATGCATAAATGACTCTTGCATCTCTTGCATCTTTTCTACAACAGGTGTTCTCTGCCCTTTCTCCTTCCAACACACCTGAGACGCTCTCATCTGTACACCTGCATTAGTACAGCCTCATTAGTGACAGTGCACTATGACAGAATTCTCAACAGAAGGCTGTCTCCCCCAGGAAACTGATCCAAAATCAGCAGGGATGTCATTTGTTAACCTCTGTTAAATATCCTAGAGAAGTAGATGGCTGTGGTTGAGAATCATTGATGATGAACATATTTTCTCTACCACACTGCCTCTTCTTTTCTTAAAAACATCACGTAAACTCATTCTCGAGGCCTTTTAGTTTAAACACACTGGTAGAGATTCTATTTTTCGACTTCCTTTGACACCTAGAATCTCAGTTATATTTGAAGCCTCAAATATTTATCATTGTACTAAAACTTATGACCTCTCAATATTTAGTCTTATTCTATTCCCATTTCACAGTCTTAATTTTTTAAACTTATTTCCCCCACAGTTTTATATTAAATATGATTTATATACTGATGATAAAAATATAGACATAGAGAAAGACATAAATATGAGATTAGATATAGCGATGTGTATCAGCAGAGGGAGTGTGCTTGAATACAGGAGTATTAGTTGGGAATCAGGCAAAACTCATTGGAATACCTGCTATACTATTTCTGTGAAAATTAAGCAGAATTGTCATCCATCACGGAAATTAATAAAGTACAGTTCTGTCAGTATCTGGGTATGTCACAGATCTTCAGCTTATATCTGGCCCCTCACCCTCTGTTTTTGGGTGCTTCTTCTCTCTTCTTCTCAGTCACTGTGAACTGAGTAGCTTTTCTCTACTACACCCTTCCCCTAGATATTCTTGCCTTTAAACCAGCTGATCATGCACCAAAGTCTCTGAAAACACAAGCCAAATTAAACCTCTCTTCCTTTAAGGAGTGGGTGTTAGGTGTTGTGTCCCAATAAAAAGAAAAGCCTGGCCAGTAAAGCTTTCCAGATGTGAAGACTTAAGAAATTTATTTAATCCTTCTGAGGCTTAATTTTCTAGTTTATGCAGTGAAGTTAATATGCACCTACCTCATAAAACCACAGTAAGGTTAAAAAAGACAAATAATAACTGACATGAAATCAATGCTCCATAAATGATACCAGTAATTATCACCATTATGAAAAGCCCCCTACTGATTCAGCATTATTATAGGTTCTGTTCATCCTTTACCTCAGGAAATTCCTCCAGGCTATATTTCACTAACCATCTTTTGCTATGTCATTTTTGGCTTGTCCCTGGATACTATCTTTGGGCTCTTCCTTATTTTTAGTGCCTGTCATTTATAAAACATCCACCCTGTACTCAGCCTAGTACCTGAAGTTTTAAGTTCAGATTTCTTTAGATGGGGCATGAGGACTATCAGATACTTCAAAACTTTTGTTGTGACCTAGGACATATGACAGACACTGCAGTAGTCAACACAGTGAATCTTGAGTTGATTCACTTGCCAGAGAATTTAGGACATAGACCAGTGAACAAATTCACTCAGCAGTTGACACAGGAAGAAAAATTGGGTAATTTTATTGCTAGAAACAGAAATTTGGCTAAGATACGCTAGTTAAAAATTGAAAATTTATACTCTGGATAGAAAGAAGTGAATTATATATGCTAAGTGCTAAAATTAATGTCATTGCTCAGTTATTATATTAAGAGTTTTCAACTTGATCCAGTAAAGATCCAGCATACTGGATTCTCTCAATATTCTTAGTCATTTGCCATCCTCATCTGGAGGATTGCTTCAAGTTGATAGGCTCTTTTTTATTAAAAAAAATTGCAAAAATACTATTGAGAGGTCCTATACTATGATTCAAATTTGGAATATCCCCAAATGGCTTATATGTTAAAGCCTTGGTGCTCAGATGGTGGCATTACTGGGAGATGGTAGAAACTTCAGAAGATGAGGCATAGTTGGAGAAAGTACTTTATTGGGAGCGTGTCCTTGAAGGATATATTGAGATCTAGGTTTTCTCTCCCCCCCACCCCCCGTCTGTCTCTGTCTCTCTCTCTCCTCCTCATCCACTATGAAGTGAATGGCTCTTTCATCACACCTATGATGTTCTGTTTTATAAGAGGCCCAGAAACAATGGAGACTGAAATTTCTGCAATAATGAGCCAAAGCAAATCTTTCCTCCTTTTACTTTTTTTTTCTCAGTTATTTTATCACAGTGACCAAAAACTGACTAACACAGAAAAGTGGTACAAGACAATGAAGTTGTTGCTGTGACTATATCTGACTCTATCTTTGGAACTGGTTTATTGGGGGAGCAGGCTGGGAAGACCTTAGAATGCTGTAAGCACAACTTAAGGAGAATTTCTCATGTGAGCTCAGCTTAGGAATTTAGACAATAAAGACTGTACTGAGAAGCTTCAGATGAAAAGGAAGACTCTATTGGACATTGAACTAAAAGCCATCCATGCTACATTCTTGCAAATCGTTGGTCTACATTTTGTCCTTGTCCTAAAACTTAGTATGAAATTGAATTTAAAGGTAATATACTAATTCATATGGCAAAGGAAATGTTAAGGTAATGCAGCATTTAGACTATAACATAGATATTGCTGGGTGCATTTTTCCAGATTTACAGTGAGACTTGGAAACAAAAAGACAAGTGAGAAATTTTGAAAAACTTGAGTTTTTCCAGAAAAGTAGATGCATAAAGTAGATGTTTAATCAAAGAGAACTCAACTGGTAAAGAGATTGCCCGTGAAAATAAATACTTACTTTACACTGGGATGATAGAAAAGATGCCTTGCAGCTATCTCAGGAATCCGAAAAACCACCCGCTGGATGCTCAAGGGTGTAAATACAAGTAAGTCTGAAAGATTTTGCTTTGAATAAAGACTGCTGTTGTGCTCTGCTTGCACAGAGCTACCTAAAGAATTGTTCTCTCAAAAAAATAAATAATTTTTAAAATTAAAATTAAAAAAAGGGTGCCAGGGATTTAGCCCAGTGGTTCTGGCACCCATCTTGCAAGTGCAAGGTCCCGAGTTTGATCCCCAGTAACCACACACCACAATGCCAGGCATGGATACTCACACCCACCAACAATCAGTACCATCTACCACAGTACCAGGCATGTTGGCTAACATCTGTAATCCCAGCACTCAGGAGCCAAGGCAGGAGGATTGCTAAGTTCCAGGCTGAACTACAAAGTGAGACTCTGTCTCGAAAAAAAAAGTTCCCTCAGCATTCATCTCACTCAGCTGTCCAGGCCACTGGAAGCTGTGCCAAACAGCAGACAACAGACCTGCTAGCCACAGAGCTTAGTGGTATCCATGCAGTATTGGTTTTGTAGGCATGTAGAATGCAAGGAGGGTTATGGGAGTGGCAGGCATAGAGGCTTCCACCAAGATTCCAAAGAAAACTCTCAAAGGCCTTAAAGTATGTGTCAAGATCAGGGTCCTTGCCAGCATTCGCTGAGAGGAGCCAATGCAGGAAGCTGTGAGAGTAGAACTCAAGCTGCAGTGGAGACCTCAGGAAGTTAACAAAGCTGAGAATTCCCTCAGGAGGTACAAGAGAACTCAAATGTCTTTCTCCCTATATCCCAGCCACTGTAAGGTGAGCTTCTGTTTCCACCATGCCCCACCCAGCATGGTGCTCTGACTGTGAAGACCCAAAAACAACAGAGCTAGCAACCTTGGACTGAAACTATGAGCCAAAATAAATCTTTTTTTCTTTGAGTCATTTGTCTCAAGAATTTTTGTCATAGTGATGGAAATCTGACTAATATATCCTGTGCACCCAAAACTTGGTTTATTGCCCCAAATAACTTTTTAAACTGCAGTGTAGCTGGGCATGGTAGCTCACACCTATAATCCTAGCACTGGGGAGGCAGAGGCAGGAGGATTGCTATGAGTTCAAGGCTACCTTGGGCTACATAGTGAGTTTGGGGCCAGCCTGAACTACAAAGTGAGACCCTGTCTCAAAAAAACCCCAAAAAACTGGGTGAATCTGGTCCAAATCCACGTATGGGTGCCAAATGTGGTAGTCAGGGAAAAGGACACAGCCAGAACCCTTGTGGCAAACTCTAATCCCCTTATAGTCCCACAGTTAAAGGATGAATAACCAGCAAATAACAAAGTCAGAACCTTGAGGAAAGAGGTTGAGCCCCAGCTTGACTCTTACTACTCTGAGCAGTGGCAGCCAAAGGCCAGATAACGCCCAGAAGGGGGAGCAGAAGAACCCATAATCAGAGCTCACTTGCACCTTTATTTGGTACCAAGCCCAGCCCATAATCCTAGCATGCATAAAACAGGGTGGTACCACAATAATCCCTGTAGTTGAAGATCACAAAGGGCAGGGTAGACATCTTTAAATCCCAGTAAGTCCCAAGGCCAATAATCCTAGTGCAGTTTAAGATCTCACAGAGTGAGGCAGATGTCCACGATAATCCCAATAGTTGATCCCACAGGGCAGGGCAGGTTAGACATCCTCAAATCCTAGTAAGTAAATTCCAGTAAGTCTTACATCTGAGTAAATTGTCCATGGTTCCCACAAAAACTACAGTGTGTCTGGGGATTTAGCTCAGTGGTTCCGGCACCTGCCTTGCAAGTGCAAAGGTCCAAGTTCGAACTCTGGTAACCACATACCACAGTGCTGGGCATAGTGGCTCACACCTGGAATCCCAGCACTTGGGAGGCAGAGGCAGGAAGATTTCTGTGAGCTCAAGGCTGAGCTCAGGGCCAGCCTGAACTACAAATGGGAGACCCTGTCTCAAAAAAACCAAAACCAAACAAACAAAAAACCCCACTAAGGTATAATAGTGAAACTAGGAAACTGACAGTAGTAAAATATATGTGCATATTTTTATCACAGTGTAAATGTGTGCCATGCACTGTAATGAAGAGTCAGAACTATTCCATCCTCACATTTTCCTTGTTCTACTCTTTTATCACTCTTGTAGATACCCACTTTCTTTCTTTCTTTTTGTTTCTTTTTGGTGCCATGGATCAAATTTAGGACCATGTGAGGCAGGCACCAGAACCACTGAGCTAAATCCCCAGTCCTGCTCATGTTCTCCTCTCTCGTTCCTAATCTCTGGCAAATCATAATCTGTTTTCTATATCTGTAACTCTGCTTCTTCAGGAATGTTACATAAATGGAAACATATGGAGTGTGATCTTTTGAGATCAGCTTTCTCAAAAGGTTTAATCTAAATTGTTTTATACAGCAATACTTTATTCTTTTTCATTTCTGCGTAGCACTGTGTGTTAAGAATATTACATAATTCAATTAAGGCTTCACCTATGAGATTTGGCTACTACAAATAAAGCTCTTAAGAGAACTGTACACAAGATTTTGTGAGGCTATACATTTTCATTGCTCTGAGATATATGTCCCAGAATTTGATTGCTGGATTTTGTCATAAATACATGTTTAATTTTTAAAAAGAAATTATCAAACTACTTTCTAGAGTTACTATATCATCTTATATTTCCATCAGTAAGCAAATGTATAAGAAATTCAGTTTTTCACCATCCTTTCTAACATTTGCTATTGTCATTTTTTTAGTAAAACATTTACTGGTACATTTTAGATATAGATAATGGTCACATTTATCATTGGAAATTTGTATCAGTACATGATATATCCTGCTTGTTTTTCTCCCCCGCCCCTCCTTATGTATAAAAGCTTTTATTCTCCCCTTTGCTTTTCTCTTTTTTTCTTGTCTCTTCTTTCCTTTCCCTCTTCCCCCTTCTTTGTTCCCTTCTCATCTGAACATTTAACAGTTTTGCAGTAATTGAAAATTGTAGTTTTAATTATCAGTTTTATAATGATTATAAGGTGATTAAACATTTTTCAGATACTTATTTGCCATCTGTATGCTCTCCTCTGTGAGAATCTCTTCATTCTTTTGCCTAATTTGTAATTATATTTGTTTTGAACCATTGAGTTCAATGAATGTGTGTGTATTTGCGTGTGTAGTACAGTAGTAGAGATTGAGTCGAGAGCCTTCATAGTGGACTATATTCTCAGTTCTTTTTAAAATTTTGAGGCAAGGCCTTGCAAAGTCACTAAGTTTCCCAGGCTATAAGAATAGAACTCAAGTGGCAATGAAGACCTCAGGAAGTTAAAGATGGTAAGAATTCCCACCTGCTTTATTTAATTTCATTCATGTCATCCCAGCAAAGAGAAAAAAATGGTGTCATCCACAGGGAGATGTCAGTGACCTTTTAACACCTACATCCTTTGGAAGAGTCTTAAAATTATCACTGCTTTAGACTTTCATGGCCTCTCTTCACCTCGAAGTCCATTTTGAATAATGCATCAGGGAGGCTCTAAGCTTCATTACCTCAGAGGAACACCATGAAAGGATCCTATTCATTGTTTCAAGTTCTGGCTTCTTATTCTCAACAGCTTATTTTACTGAGCACTCATGTTTTGTTCTTGTATTCAGACTATAGTGAAGGTCTCCAGTAATTTTCATGGTTGCAAAATATAGCTTTAATATTTTTGTTCAAAATCCCATAAGCCAGAAGGAGTTGTCTTGGCATGCTACTTTAGTTCTGCACAAATACCACATCATGATGAGACAAATTGCTACTGTGGCAGTGTTTAACTATATTTTTTAACCAAAGAGAATTAGTTTCCAATTACCAGTTTGGATATCTAGAAAAAAAAAAAAAAAAATATATATATATATATATATATATATATATATATATTGTGTGTTTTTCGAGACCTTGCAGTCTCTGATTCATGTGCAGATATGTGAAAACATTGTCTGAGATTTAGAAGAAATCTGTTATTTTGCACTTTGTATAACTTTTCATAATTTTGACTTCAGTTGTCAATCAAAACTAAGAATAAAATATAAATTTCTAATATCTTGATTATCTGTTCACAAGGCAATTGTTGAATTTCAAAACTTGTAAATAAAGTGTATATTGCCAGGATAGAAACATAATAACTGGCTTCAGACAAAAAAAAAAAATTCTTCCCACTGGCTTCAGATAAAAAAAAAAAATTTCTTCTAACTCATAATAATAAAATTGTTTTCTTACAATTTGAATATCTTGGAGAAATATATACTCTAAGAATTCCAAAATTATTATTAAGACACTGGGATCATTCATGATCACCATATAACATGGGATTCTTGAAAACTCCAAAATCTAATCTATTCTCTGTAATTGTATCTCTAACTGATTATGTTAAAGAAAATTCAGCTTGTAAAAATAAAAATCTCAAAATAATGCTAAATATAACCTAATAATTTCTGTGAAGCAATAAGAAATTACATATAGTATATATGGAATATCTTAGTGTACAACATACACTAAAAATAGTTTGGATTTGTATTCCACAAGAGAATGCACAATACTTTTTATATGAAATTGTTAAAAATAGCAACTTAAAGCAACCCAAATAGCCACAACCAGGAGAATGGAGCAGTAAATTATGATACATAGGTTATTAAACACTTCACCCAAGAACATAGATGGATCTCTTAATTATATGGATCAAGAAGAGTCAGAGCACAGAATGGTTCTATTCTAATTCAAGATGTTCAGGAAGCAAAACAAACAAACCTAAACAACATATTTTAAGGTATATGTGTAGGTGATAAACATGTAAAGAGAAGCAAGAAAATAATTATCATAAAATTCATAATGGTTAACATTCTGGAGGACAGAGTGATGTCCTCCAGAGAACACTTCTGGAACATAGTTTGTTTCTGATCTGGGTACACAAGTGTTGATTGATAATTATTCCTTACACGTTAGTTTTTATATGACATATGCAATCTGCTTAAAATAATTAAGATAGTGATGTTTTATTCTACCCCAAAAGTGAGACACTTGGCATTTAACTTTCAGATATTTGGGGTTCCTCTACCCCTGGGAGGAAGTAAGTGAAAGGAAGCTGTCATAGTTTACAGCTGAAAGAAATGTAGGAAGTGACCAATTTCCAACAAGACTCCGTGGCTAAGTTTTCAAAATGAGGAATGAGGTACAATTTGAGCGTAACAATGTAAAACTTGACTCCCAGGTACTTATATTTTAGTTTAATGGCACAATCTTTAAAAATCTTGAATGTTAATTTCCCTTGGAAAGTCAAGGCTATAATACTAAATCTGTATTTAAACGGAATAATCACTCCATATTGGTTCACACCCAAGTCATTCATTTATCTGAATAGCCTGACTTGTAAAGGTACATGCAAGCCTACTTTGAAGGCTCTGTAGCCAGCCTCCAGTGCACCACATAGGAGACCAAGAATGCCTGTGCAGTGGGACACTAAGTGTCACAGTCTCTGGAGTGGCACTGAGCCTGACACAGATCTAGCACAGAAGGTTTGGGTTAGACAGACTGCCTCTCAGGTCTCATGGCAGTCAGGACAGGTACAATGTTGGCACAAGGCAAGATCGATGGCTTTCTCTTCTCTTTCATTTTCTTGTATACTAACAATTCAAGATTCTGGTAAACACAAGAAAGAGTGGATGACATGAGGAGAAGCCATGAAAAAAATGTATTGGACCTTGTAAATCTGTACTGCAGGATGGGCCCCTCAGAAGAGTCCAGGCTCTTGCATACAACGAACAAAGAATTGCAAGTGTACAGTCCAATGACAAGTGAAAAGTAGCTATATTTATTGAAGACCATGAGATGGTGTGTTCAAAGCAAGTCCCTGCTGGTGATAAAGTGCTTCACAAACAGAAAAGTGGTACTGAAATGACCAGAAAGTAAAAACCACTGCATTGCACATAGGTAAATCTGGCTTTCACACTGATCTTTTACATAAGATGGATGGGAATGACTGGCAGAGTGCTGAGTCAACTCAGGGTCTTTCAGTACACATGTATGTCCCAGAATCCCCTTGGATCTTAATTATATGTATGAGATGTACTGCATATTTATGAACCCTTAGTAAAGTTCAAGTACAATAATGATGACTGATGGTCTGTCCGGGAGAACTAAAGTGTATATGTTCTCACTTGGAGTTTCACAGATTTCCTGGGTTTTAAGACAGTGGAAGGAGGATCAGTCCTAGGATGTTGCACAGATTCAAATGGGTGAGGAGCGTGATTTCTTCAGCCCCACTATTCTGCACTATCTGAGCTCAGACATAGATATGATTTGATGAAGAAAAAAGAGAAATATGATACTTTTTGAACTTTGATTATGGTATAATCTTCTAGTTGGTGTTTCATTACTATTTACTTTGAAAGTAGTCAAACAGCAAAATATTGACATATGTGTTTCTAGTTTCTTTTCTTATTCAGAAAACTGAATCTTGTGTGTGATAGTTCAGTTATTTCCTCTTTACCATCTTCAGTTGATCATTGCTAGGATAGTTCTTGTATCACAGATCCCAAATAAGAATTAGAAATGAGCAGGAAAATAGTACAAAGGACAGGAGAAGAAGAAAAGAGACTAAATTGAGTTTCATAGTAGAGAATTGAGAGAAAGGCAGGGGATAGGAAAAGTAACTCCAAGAAGGACCCTAGAAGAGGCCTAGTGGGTGAATCTGCCTAGAAACCGAGTGATTAACAAGACAGATATGAAGGACAAAATGGTGAGGACAATAGCTGCTTTGTACCAAGACCTGAGTTCAATCCCTGCTACCACCAGAAAATGAAACAAAACAAAAAATAGTTGATTTGATTAGTAAGTACAAAGAACCCCTTTTATATTTAAGATCTGGCTTACTATTTGTCACAGTTAAAGGCCAGAATGGCCAGTGGTGGATTTAAGGTTGGGGAGGACAGGAAGATTGAATCATATCTCTTTATTTAAATCTTATTTCATACTACAGGAAGAGGATAATGAGGATCTGGAATACGTAAGTGTCACCCTTAGTGGAAAACCCAATAGATCAGACTCTTTCCCCAGAGTGAGGGAGGAGCTGTCAGTAGAAAGGAAGGGAGCCATGCAACTCTAAAGCTGGACAGACAAAGGAGAAAATCCAGGGAAGACTTGGACAGGCAGCAGATAGTAAGTAAGGGAAAGCCCAATACAAAGTGATGGTATGGAGCAGTGATACAAGCAGTCAGTAACATAGCAGAGGCCAAGGAATCTTTGCAGGAACCTATACTGCAGGGATAGAAGGAATGGAAGTCAGATGCAGGCAGGTAATCCCAGTTATCTTGTGCTGGAGGCCCCTAATGTTGTTCAAAAAATTGGGGAGAATATCTAATTAAATACTTTCTATTGGCCGGGCCTAATTATGTACGACTGCTGATTGGTGGGTGCTCATATATTTAAAATATAGTTTTGACTTCTATGATTGCCATGCTGTCAATCACACTACTCTGAGTATTGAAATTCAAATATATTCAAATCAACTCATTTATATGTAACACATATTTGCATAATGCTAATTGTTTATATAGTACTGTATTTGAATTGTGTTAGTGGTACCAATGGTGTCTTTTATACCATTTATCCTCTCTGTAGGATAACAGTGTATACAGATATCATATGTTCTTACTCTACCTTTTTTTATGAAGTTATTCTGCCTTTGTCTTTCACGACATTGATAGTTTTGAAAAATATAAGCCAATTGTTTGAGAGAATATTCCTCATTGCATCTAATAAATAGTGCATAGATAATCTTTTAATCCTAAAATAGTGACATAGACAGAGAGAAGAATCTTAATGCTCAAGACGTGAAGTTATTCTATGTGGCTTAATTTTAGAGATGAGAAAATTGTATTCTGCAAATTAATTCAAAAAACAGCAATACAAACATTAAGTTTTCACAAGGAAGTTGGCATGTGAAAAAAGGTTCAGCAAAAGCTACAGCCTATTCAGGAGGTACTGCTAAGGAAACTAGCCTACTCAGAGGAATCAGGAATCTGTCCACTGGGTAGGTCTTCAAACATATCATATCTAGTACTTTATGCAGAGTCCTTCTTGGTGACAGGTTAAATTTTCTGAAAAATGCCCATAATCCTAACTCCTTCTAGAAACTACTACTCTGTTATCAAGATGAGGAGGAGTCTAAGTCCCTTCCTCTTTACAATTGGGCAAATTTGTAACTGTTTCCATATGTAAGATACAGTGACACCCTGGTTATAGAACAACTCTAAGCTCAAACTTTCCACTAATCAAAGAGCAGCATTTAAAAAAAAATCTTCTGTGTTCATAACTTTCTTGATAGTTGAACTGAAAATCCAACCTGAAAAAAACTAAACTCCTGAGAATGAGTCAGTCACATGCAGCATCTCACCGGGGACAGAAAGGGTTGACACTTCGGTCTAAATGCCACTCTTCACCCAGACAACATACAGTGTTTGTGTTACTGTGTTAAAAGATTCATCACTGTGCTTTATTTACATAAAATATCATAGCCATGACTTCAAGTAAAGTTACTGATATCAGCAGTAGAGTCAAGAGGAAAACTGACAACGAGGACAGAGTTAATGAACAAAGTCACTGCAAAATTTTTTAAAGCCCTGGAAAAATGAAGATACAAGTGTAATTTCTGAGCCTCAGAACCAATCATTTGATTTTTCATTATTTCTTATGGGACAAATATGTTCAGGCCTCAAACCTTGCACTGTTCAAACAGGAAGTTGAAACTAATTGAGCTTGACAACTGAGGTAAAGTATAACTGTAGAGTGCAAAGGATATTGAGCAGCCAGTGAAACTAAGAACAACCACCAGCTCCTGTCTGGTTCTCTGGAAACTCATGCTTTGCAGACACCAAGGAAGCCACATTGAGTAATCAAAACACCAACTTCAGGCCTGGCCGAGTTTCTTAGGAAAACCAGCACCAACACCCCAGGCATGTGACAAATCTTGAAGGTAGGTCTTTCAGCCCTAGATAAACAGCCCCAGCTAATGTTTTGTGGAGAGCTGCCAAACCCTGCCCAAGTCAAGGATGTATGAGAGAGAGAAAACAAAACAAAGGACTACAATTGTTTTCAACCTCTAAGTTTTGGATGTGGCTTATTGCTAGACAGTTGTAGATAACCAGAATTCAGTCTACCACACCAATGAAGAGAGAAAAGGCAATGTGCTCACAATCCTTCCAGCCAAGAGCCACAGCAATAAGTGTTCAATGAAAGGATTCCTCAAATGGGAGGACCTGATCAGATGTAGGAATGAGCTCTTCACGTCTCTGGACCATAAGTAAGACCCAGAAGTCAGACCTGAAGGCTCCAACTTCAAAAGTCTGACTGTCATCCCAGGCTGAAAACACTGACTAGAGAAGCTGGGCTCATTAGCCCTTCCACCTCCTGCACTCTTTCCATCTCACTCTGTCCTATTTCTTCAGTTTATAGGACAGTCTTCCAGCCACTTAGCCTCACCCTGAGAGCTTAACTCCAGGTCATTGAAACTGGGGCTTGAAAATGTACAACTCTCAGTCAGAAACTCCACAGCATAAACTGAAATTGCCACAACACTCAATATCAACCCAATTGTGCAAACGACCCACGGCCTGGAACTTCCTACTAAAACAAGAGCTACCATATGACACAGTTTCTAAATGCAAGTTAAGGTTTGCTCCCATTGGTTGGTGGTAGTCCCTTAAGAGTAATGGAAATAGCTCTCCATCTTTTCTAAAATTTATTACTAACTGTTTTCACTTTATCAAGTGCATCCAGGGAATAGTTTAAAGAGTTAATTGCAATTGATAAGCTATAATTAGGAACTTATGGTTCCCCTGGAATTTACAGCCAATAGCTACAGAATCTTATTAGAGAATTTAATTAATGTATCTCCCTTTATATTTTCACTTACTAGAGGCAAACTAGAATGGTAGTGAAAGGATTGTCAAAGAAATGAATAAGTCAGGTAAATTATCATTTCTTTTTTTCTTTTTTTTAGGTTTTTTTTTTTTTTGAGACAGGGTCTTGCTTTGTGGTTCAGGCTGGCCCTGAGCTCAGCCTCCAACTCACATCACAATCCTCCTGCCTCTGCCTCCCGAGTGCTGGGATTACAGGCGTGAGCCACCATGCCCGGCACTGTGGTATGTGGTACTGGTTGCTGCTGGGTGTGGGTGTCCACACCCAGTATTGTTATGTGGTTACCGGGGAATCGAACCCGGGCCCTTGCGCTTGCAAGACAGGTGCTGGCACCACTGAGCTAACTCCCCGGCCCTAAATTATCATTTCTAAAGCTTCCAGATAAAAGTAGAATAATCTCATGCTGTTTTAGGGGATATTAGAGATTGAACTCAGGACCTTGTGTTTGCAAGGTGCCTCTGAACTAATCCTTGACCCTAAAAAGAATAATCTCTTAATGTAGTCTTATTCAGTTAAATTAGTAAATATGATTCTCTGCACTTTAAAAAATTTCTATTCATATTTAAAAATAAATTAAGACTCAAAGAATATTCCAGCTTCCAGTGAAATCACTTCATCATGGATTTGGAAAAATATAATATTGATTAGGAAAATAGGACAAGGATTATTTTAGTTAAGAAATAACTTGCAAATCAATAGTATTGATGTTTGAGTACTTTAAAAAGAGATAATATTTCACCTAATTCTCTTTGGACTGCTAATAGACATTAAAGTTGCTATTCTAATATATATTTCCACTATCTCTCAAAATGACCAAAAATACTCCAAACAATGATTCATTACTTAGGAATCAAAATTTTTTGATGTTTAAGAACAACCTGTTGAAACAATATTACTCCTGGCAAGAATACTGCCAGTCATGATCAGTTATTAAGTTTTATCTTGGACTTTTTGAACTAAAGAACTGCTGTCTAAGAAAGTGAATGCAAATGACCCAAGAGAATGATGGTGCAGGGCAGATATATTTTGAAACAAAAGGGGGTTTAATCTCCTTTTTCAGGAGATTTGATCTCTGTGGAATGAGTAGATGGATAAAGTTGAAGCTGAAGATCAGTTTCTTTCCCATGACTTTCCAGGGTTGGCCTTCAAGTTTGATAGTAGAACCCAGGGTAAATTTGATATAACTTACTTAAAAATACTTAATGAGTAAAATGCAATGAAAGTTTATCTCCTCCATCCTCTTCAACAGTCCTGCTATGCTTCTTTCCTTAGTAAACATATAGTCCTTTTTCAAGCTTTTAGCTTCCTCTATCAAGCCTTCCAGGAATCTCCCAACATCTGGAATATTGATGTATTAGTGACTCTTTTCATTGCTAAGACAAAATACTTGAATTCCAAAGTTGAGGGAGGAAAAGATTTATTTAGCTCAGAGTTAGCAGAGGTTTCAGTCCATATTCACCTGGCTCCAAGGCAGGGTGGCATCACAGAAGAAAAGCAGCTCATAGGGGCAGGAAGTGGCAAAGCAACAAGGGGAAACCACAGCTCTTCCTACCGCTTAGACCTTATCGAGGCTACTTAGGGCGGGTGCTGCTCTCATTTTGATCCTATTGTCCCTTTCTCTAGCATTGCACCATGAATCAATTCCAGCATCTCACACTCTAGATCAAGCCACCTCTGAAGCCTCACCTCTGACCATCTGAGGATTGGGGGATACCTACATACACACCATAACAATTAATTAAACCACCTGCTTTAATCTCACAGCATTTGGATAGCTCTCCATTTTAAACATATAACTGCTTGCTAGAACATAAGCCTCTAGAATTTTGATGGTGCCAAAGCCACACAAAGATGTCTGGAGATCAAAACATCAAAGAAGAATTGTGCTACCTATCATATTAGTGGGGTAGAATTCTTTTCTAGTCCAGACACAATGCATAAATTATTCTTCTTTAATAGCTTCAAGAGCCTGCAGAAAAAAAGAGAGAAAACATAAACAATATGCAAATCAATAAAGTTTTCCCAGTAATGTATATACATTGGTAGGTATTTTGCAGAGCATATTTAGCAAAACATATCTTTTAAGAAATAAATTGATGGGGGCTCCACTGCATAACATCTGAACTTCTGTATTCACAAGGCAAAACAACAACAATGACATCACCAACAAAAAACAATTCACTGAAATTACCAGTAGTGCCTTAGTAAAGAGAGGGAGTTATTCGAGGTCAAACCAGAATTGAAGCAGGAGTAAGATGGGAGCCAAGAGCAGAGCAAAAATAATGCACTAATTCACTGTTACAGCTTTGAAGTTAGTCCGCAACATCCCAGTATGGCATTTTGGCTCACTCTACTTGCATCTATCTCTCTATCAGTCTATCACTTGGGGATACTTCAGTTAACTGAAATGGTAAACTATTGTGCTTGTTCATTCACATGAGTCCAAGCATTAACAATGCTCAGATTAGCTGTACAACAATTTAAAAATAACCTCTCAAGTATTACAGATAATTCCCTGAATCAGTTTAACCCACCAAAATGAAAATTTTGATATTCAGATGAGTCTTATGGGTAAGCATTTCTCCCTACAGAACTTCTCAAAACAAGCATATTGTGTGTTCTATATATTCCTCAAGCGTGTATTCTCTCCAATTTTATATTCTGTTACTAGTACATTGACAGATGCATGGTACTCATTTTATAAAGCTCTGTTGGGTGAATGAGTGAGAAAAAGATGTCAGTCTCCTTTCATCTGAAAGCTCAAAAGGTATATAGTTAAATGTTTTAGTGTTGGGCATATAACTTATTTAGTGGTTTATGATAAATGCCATATAATAAAATCTTTAATACATCAATGGCAACCCTTAAATAAGATTGGTTTTTACTGTGACTTTACTTCATTATATAAAACAACTGTTAAATAAATGTTGTTTTCTTTTTTTAAATAAAGGTGACAGGTTTCTATTTTTACAAAATGTGCTCTTGCAGAAAAGATAGATCTAAACAGGGTCATTTAGAACCCTGAGATATTTATTGTCCCCTTAATTTCAGGTTAGCTGGGAATCCAGGAAAGAGAAGATGATGAAGACCAAGAATCTGGGTTTTTAGTTCATGAAAAAGACCATTATTTTCCAAGGGCATCTCAGGTCAAGTTAGCACGTTTTATTTATAAAGCTCATGTTTTGTATTTCTAGACCAAAAGTGAGCCAGAAAAAGTATTTCCAAAGTAGTTTCAGGTTGATTTGAAATGGCTGATGAAAATTAGAATCTGAATCAGATTTCTAGCATCAGATTTTAGTTAGGCTCCTCTAAGCTACGGAGCACTATCTTTCCTCATATACACTTCCAAAAAAATTGGAGGAATAGCTATTTTATTTTCTGATAAAGATGTATGCCAAATTATAATTGCTGCTTGAAATGGAAAAGGTGGTAGAAAATTATTTTAATTAACACTTGGCAAATACACATGGATAGATATATTTTCAATTAGAGTACAGTATTTGGAGCCAGACTGAATGCCAGCACAATTGGCAGTTATCATTTTTATTAACACAGCAAAGTAAACGTGTAACACTGAGACCAAAAGAAAGTAATGAGTGGCAATGATAAAATGTTTTCATTAACTGGCAAATGGAGTTACACCCAGAAATCAGAGAAGTAGTTCATGTAAACTTGGCCAACTCTAAGAGCCAAAGTGCTCAATATCCCAAATCTCTTTCAGTTGATGAAAATTGCCACTTCTGGTCTTTGCCATTCCTCCCCAGGACCACTTTTATTTAAAATGTGGTTGCTTTTAGGTGTGCAGTATTCACAGTCCTTGCCATTCACCTCAGCTACATTAAATTAATCCTTTTTTTAAAGACATGGTCATTTAAAAATTATTTTAGTTTTAATCACTTTGGACTTCATGAAAATCATTTTAGAGATTATATTTGTTTAGATTTCTTCTCATTCTTGATATAGTTGATGTTATATAATGTCGATGCCATATAATAAAATCATCAGTACATCTCTGGCAACCCTTAAATAAAACTAGTTTTTACTATGACTTTACTTCATTATATAAAACAAGTAATATATGAATGCTGCTTTTTTTAAGTGACAGATTTCTATTTTTTTTACATGTATTCTTGCAGAAAAGATAAGTCTAAACAGGGTCATTTAGAGCCATGAAATATTTTCCCCTTAACACTTATTCACCTTTTTCTTTTAGAAATGACTTCGAGGCATTAAAAAGATAGTTTGGAAGAACCACAGCTTTTTTATCCATTCTCCAGTTGATGGAGATTTTGGTTGTTTCCAAGATGTAGCAATCACAAACTGAGCTGCTATAAACATGGGTGCACATATGTCACTGTGATATGAATCTTTTAATTCTTTTGTGTATATACCTAGCAGAGTGATGGTGGGGTCAAATGAGACCTCCAATCCTAGCTTTTTGAGGAATCTCCAAACTGTTCTCCACAGGGGTTGTACGAGTCTACAGTCCCACCAACAGTGGAGAAGTGTTCCTTCTTCTCCTCAGCCTCGCCAACATTTGTTGCTGGCTAATTCTCAGATAGCAGCCATTCTTTGTGGAGTGAGATGAAATCTTAATGTTGTTTTCATCTGCATCTCTTGAATGACTAGTGATGTTGAACATTTCTTCATATGCTTCTTAGCTGCTTTTATTTCTTCCTTTGAAAAGTGTGTGTTCATTTCAGATGCCCATTTTTGAATTGAGTCTTTAAATTTGGGTGGACTGATTTTTTTAAGACCTTTATATATTCTAGATCGTAACTCTTTGTCTGAGAAGCGGCTGGTAAAGATTCTTTCCCATATTGTTGGTTGCCTTTTCACTTTGCTGGTGGTTCTTTTGCTGTGCAGAAACCTCTCAATAGGATGAGATCCCATTTATCGATTTCTTCTACCAGTTCTCATGCTATGGAGGATTTGTTCATGAAATCTTTCCCTAAACCAACAGAATGGAGTATTACTCTGCCATAAAAAATGATAAGTTTGAATCATTTATATACTTAAATGGACATATCTTGAGGACATCCTCATAAGTGAAATAAATAGGTCATAGATGTGTAAATATCACATCTTTTCTCTGGTATGAGAAAATAAAGATATAAATGAGCTCTAGAATGTATGTTATATATTGTGAAATAGAAAATACTCAAAGCAAAATGGGGTAAAGGGGGAAATAATGAGATTATAACAAGAAAGAAAAAATCAAAGTTTATGTAAATAAGGGGTGGGGGTAGAAGGGTAGGGCTATGGGAAAAATGAGAATTAAGTTGTGTAATATACTGGTACAAATTCTCATTGTTGAGTGCAAATAATGATGTGTATATATAATGTACAAATAAAGATTTTTTTAAAAAAAAAGATAGTTTGGTTCATTTATTTAAAAAAAACAGAAAAGAAAACAATTTTATTCCTTAGAAAGGTCTTAGCCTTTAAAATACCTTATCTGCCATGTTTAACTTCTTACCTCCACCTGAGAAATGAAGTTTCATAAAAGCAGGAATTGTTTTTTGATATTTCCTTTACCTCAGTGTCTATGGTTTGGAGAAAGCTACTTGAATAAAATATGCCCTGGGGAATATTCCAACAGTGATGGAACTGGTTTCACTGCTCAGTAAGTGTCAGAGTAATTGTCATCTTTCCTTTCATGTGACCATGTGTGCTTTCCTGAGTAGAAAACAATTCATGAGGAATTTTTTAAAGGGATAATTAAGTTCTGCAAAGAGCAAAACTAACAACTGGTGAAAGTGTTAACAGTGAAAGAATCCTCATGCTGTTGATAGTGCTTGTCTCTCAGAGGACATCACTTCTTTAACGTATTTTACTTGCCTGAGTTTTTTGTAATAAATAAATAAATAAATAGAGAAAATGTGTTGGAACACTTGTTTATATAAAAATAAAGAAAAGTTAGATTCAGAGATTTCTGTGCCTGTAGTGGTGGAAAGTGCTTCACTGTAAGTATAAAAGCACCATGTACCTCTGGAGAGACTGAAAAGCATCCAGCCCAACAGAAATGGAGTTAGGATCATCCAAATAGCTCCTCTTATGGTGCTTCCTGTGCTCACAGGCCACGTTCTGGTAGCGACTCAGCAGCCCAGGAAAATTGCCTGCAGGAGGAGGTGTGCTCACGGAACCAAGCATCCATCTCCCTGATAGTTACATTTCCTTCATTAGAAATTAGCACATTAGCTTTCTAGATTTGGCTTTTAAGATGATAAATCTTCTTCTTCCTCAGATTCCAGCTGAGAACAATCTACTCTCAGAGTCATCTCATTCAAAAATTCTATTTCTCCCTGGTTAATGTGTTTGTCCTAACGTGTTCTGGGGAGGACACAGATTCTGTTTTTCATCTGGTGGTGAGAAGCAGATCTCAATTTTAGTTAGCAACTGTATCCTCTTACTGGGATTGTTATAAAAGATCAAATATTTTACTGCACCTGTGCCAGAGATGGGAAGTTTAATGAGACAGGGTTAGAGATCCTTCTTCATTTAAGTAGTATTCAAACATTATCTTGCAGCATTTTCATTTCTTAAAGTAACAGTTCAAAAATGGGGAGCTGCACAACCAGTGATGGCTATTTATCTGATCATTCAATGGATTCGGAGCCGATCAAAAATCTCAACTGATCTGTACCTCTTATCTTGCTAATGAGACCACATAGGAATGGAGATTGTGGGCAGAATATCCTGTCTGGCTGGCCAGCTAAGGGGTAACTCCAAGGGGCTCTACTCATTTCTGCTCATCAAGTCTTCTTCTCTAACCCTGTTTGTAGTGTGGCTATTTTGTGGTATGGAAATATACATAGAATTAATTTATTGTCACTTTTTTCTGATGGGCTAATATTAGTGGCCTCTTAAGCAGTTGTAAGGTTTACTGTACCATACAATGAAAGGAAATACTGCACAGAAAACTTCCACTTCATTTCTGAGATTTTTTTTCTTAATTGGTTTAGTAAATTCAAAAGACTTAGAAGACCGGCTTTTGGAGATAGAGATATTTCTAAATTCCAGAATTCTCTTTCAAGCCTTATACTCTTGACCTTGAAATATTAGGTTTGGGTAAGAGTCTGTGAAAGAAAACACAGATAATAAATCTGAATTTGTCAGTACCTTCAGGTTTGTGAAACAGATGGAGTAAAAGGTATGCTCAAGAAGCTAGTACCTTTATTTTCTCCCCCTCTGAAGCTCAAGCCTCAAATAGGTGAAAGCATCAAGCTCAGTATTCAGGCACCTGCCATACTGGGGCCCACGGGTGCTTCCGGGGGAGAACCCTGGGGGGATGGGTGGGCCATCTGGGCAATCAGGCACTGTCTTGGCTCCATGTCCAACATGATGTCAGGATGATGGAGCAAAGGAAGCTGACCTCATTTTGCCTGAAAAGAGGCCCGTGTGCCCCGCTGACGAGATGTGAAGTGCCAGGAAATGCAGCCTGGTTCTGCAGGATGACGAGGCTCCCCAGAGAGCTGTCTCCCGGCAGGGTCTGGGTCCTGGGAGCCAGACTGGGGGGATGGGTAGCAGAGCATGCCAGGAGAGGGCCACACAGGATCTGCCATTCAACAGTGCAAAGCAGCCAGGGAGGCAGGCCAGACTAGCTATACTACAGCAGAAAGTAGTACGGGGGCACAGGGAGAAGCCACTGCCAAAACACTGTAAGCCTGATACACCCTTCCAGATGGAAAAGGAGAAAAAGGGGAAAGGGAGAAGATCAGCACTCTGGAAGGCTAAGAATTTACCCAGTGAGGGGTCCATCCAAAATGTACAATGTATACCAGTCCCAAAAGGAAACTGAACTTTGAATAATCTGATTACTTAACAAAAAGGAGATTGTTCAAACCCTAAGAGAGAAAAACTTTAATTAGCAAGCTAATTAGCAAATTTCTCTGGTATTCAGAGTGGAAGCTTCCAAAAACTTAACTACACCTTATTATATTTGAGTAGATAGTCTGGGTTATTTGTAACCTGCTACACTGCCTGAGTAAACATATCTAAAACCCTAAGGGAAGTTTTTTTTTTTTTTTTTCCCATTTGGCCTTGATTGCAAACTATGCTTAGGGAGACAAAGGGCTGAATGGACCTATTATACTGTCCTTCTCCTCTCCATGGACTCAGAAACCCTCTTCACCCTTTCAAGTTATACCCTGAGAACATTCTTCTCCCTCACCTGAAGTGCGGCACTGTTCTGTACCTCTTCCTCTTCACCACCACACAATGGCTAAAATAATAAGGAAAACCATCCTCTTCCACCCCAGAAGGCAAGGCTGCAGGTGTGCTGTGGCGGCTCAGCCATAGACTCAGGCTGTGAATTTGTTCCCCCTTACCTGTCACTTATTCCTTCTGCTGTCTCAGCTCCCTGGCTGGTAGAAGGTAGCTGTAGCAGTCTCAAGAGACACAGGAAGATAATGTCCTAAGGAGAGAAAACCATTTCATCCTGTGTTTTCCAAAATATCTCAGTCAGCTTCTCTCTAGTCTCATTAGCAAAATTTTGGCACCATCTCATGCCATCCAAGTATTGGCAAGAGTGATGGAATTACAAAGCTGAAATTAAACTAATTTTCTCCAATACAATTGGTATTATGGTACCACAAAAGCTAGTACTTCTTTTTCATTTATCCCACTTTAGCAATGGGTGATTGATTTCTTTTTACTCTTTAAAGTCTTGCATGTATTTTTGTTAGTTATGGGGGTCTTCTCAACCTCTCTGAAGTTTTCAAGGAGTTAGTGCTACAACCACTCATTGCATTAAAGTGCATAGAGCTACGCAAGGGGCAAGGAGCTGCAGACCCTAAAGATAGGGGTTCCAAACTCTTAGAACCTAAGCAGCAGCTCTCTCTCTCTTTCTCTCCCCATCTATATCTATATGTCTATAGATCTGCTTTTTTGGCGGAAGGTATTAGAGCTGATATTCGTCACACTTAGGTCTTTAAAATTACTATGCCAAAGTAATGTCTGCCTCTTATCAGGATTTGTATTACAAAAGTGTCACACACAGCCTCCAATTGCCCTTGCCCAAGTTAGTTGTAGGCTTTAAATTTTCCTTAGCAATTTGGCTAGTGTTATTAATAGTATCAAACTTTCACACTACTTGTTAAATATTTACCTGAATCGGAGATGAGAGGGCTGGGCAGAAGTGGGTTCTGTGTTCCAGACTACAGAGTTCAGCTCTCAGGGGAGGGGAGAACACCCCTTACCAATAGTCTGCGCAGCTCCTAAACACTGATGAGGAGGGACTGCCCTCAGATTTTCCCTAAGTAGAATTCTGACAATTTGCAATACAACAGGAAGCGACTTACATTTTATTTGCACAAACTATAGTTCCCTAATAACTATAGTTCCAATGGAGTTTATAAGTTCCAGTGTAGTCACTAATGGCCAACGATCACTTCAATTCCATTTAATAGGTCTGACACATTAACCTATTAGAATATACAGTTGGCCTTCTCCTTTTGTAGTTCTGCATCTTCAGATTCAACCAAACTCATATCAAAAATATCTGGGAGAGGGGCAGGGATTTAGCTCAGTGGTTCTGGTGCCTGTCTTGCAAGCGCAAGGACCCTGGTTGTATCGCTGGTAACCACATACAATACTGGGTGTGGAGACTCACACCCAGCAGCAATCAGTACCACATACCACAGTCCTGAGCGTGGTGGCTCATGCCTGTCATTTTAGCACTTGGGAGGCAGAGGCAGGAGGATTGCTGTGATGTGAGTTTGGGGCTGAGCTCAGGGCCAGCCTGAACTACAAAGCCAGATCCTGTCTCAAAAAAAAAAAAACCACAAGGCTTGCCATTTTGCATATCAATTATTCCCATTTAACATGAACATTTTCCCATCTCATTATTTATCTACAGCTGACAGTCTGTGATATTTAAAAGGTGACTGTTAAGCCTCATGATGAACACGCTGTGTTGTAAAGAACTGGTGTGACCTTGAGAAATCCTCCTGCTCATCTCTCTTGCTTACAGACTAGTGAACAAGAACCCAGGCAAATTCCATGACTTGTGTTAAATATGCACAGAAATTAGTTGGAAAAAATCTGGAGTTCTATCTGACACTTCTCAATGTCTTAAGTTTTCTGAGTTTTTGGGTAAAAATGGAACGGCTGACCTAACATTAACAATGGGTAGATGCCATTTTGATTACCACAACAAAGTCTTTCAAAGGAGATCTGAAAAGGAAGTCATTTTTTCAAGTCTTACCTTAGGGGAATAATCGGCCTCACAGTTTCCTTATCTCCCTGAGACCATTGCAAATTCTGTTCGCATAAAGAGTCCTTTTCTGACAAACCTATGGTTTTCATTGCTCTTTTTTCCTCCCCAGGACCATCATGCTGCCCCCAGCATGAAATGAGAAGCACCACTCCAGGGAGACTGAGGCCTATGACCAGTGGCAGGAGTCAAAAAGGCACCATTAACCTCAGGTGATGTCTGTACCCTGGAATAGACAGAGTGCAACTGCTTACTCACATTTGTTCTAGACTTTGACCCCACCATCGACCTGCCAACCATCAGATGCCATGTAGCTCCATGTTCTTTCCTTCAGAGTATTCTCATTTTGTTGTCATGGTTGCAGTGCAGAGACCCTGATATGGATAGCCACCTGGGTGGGACACTGTCCATGGAGCAGGTGCACACTGGGAATTGGCCAGTGGCCAGGCATGAAGGGACCAATGAGGTCTAAGATGACAACCTCAGAGACTGACAGCACAGTGAAGATGCCGTTCTCTGACTAGGAAGAAGCAGATGTGATTGACCACGACCGGAGTGGAGAGCTGGTGCTGCTGCAGCACCAGGGAGGACAGGTCACCCACATTAAGAGGGGATGCAACCAAGGAAATTTCCCAGGGGATCAGAGTAAAACATGAGAAGGAGCTGCCCAGAGAAGAGAGTAAGGGTTAGAGGCGTGGGGGGATTTAATACAACACAGGGAGCGGTGCATACAATCTCACGAAAGCTAATCGGAGCTGTTACCTTTGTTCAGTGAAGTCACAGTACTGTTGTGTGTTTTCAAAGTCTGCTCATGTCCTCACCCCTTAAAATTCAGAAATAAAACACACAGTGCTTATTACTTAGTGTACATGCCCCTGAATACAGTTATTTTTACTGAGAGGCTTTACTATTAGCATTCCTAAGAAGGTCAGATCTATATTATTCACATCTAGATATCATCAATTTGAAAGACTTTAAAAAAAAAAAAGAAAACAATTATAACCAGCTTGCTAAGAGCTGATTTAAAAGTAGCTACTTTGATTTACTATGCTACAGAGATGTTCCACACCACCGGGCTTTTATTTTCTCTTATAACCTGTTTTCAATGATTTGTATTTCCTTTCTTCCTGCCAGAAGTCAGCTGTCCCTTCTCACTCGTGTTGGTGTCCCTGATGCAGGCCTGGACACCATAGAGCCACGTGTGTTAAAAGTGCATGGAACATAAAATCATATCCCATTCGAGGGAGAGACTCTCATCTGAATAATGCATCTCTGCTCATGAGCATAAACTTCAGGAGCATTTTTGATTTGCGTTTTTCTTCATCTTTATCCTCCTGTTCAACCGTATTCAAAGAGGAAAACTTTGCAGATAATTGCATCTCACTCAGGGAGCCTCGTGTCTTCCAAAAGCTGCAGGTGCAGGCTCATACCTCTCTTCTCTCTACCCTGCAGGTCTGTAGCCTCCATGGGGATGTAGGTTCCAAGACCGGCACAGCATGGCAGCAGTGCAAAGGGAGTGACCAAACACCTCTCTATCTGTGGAGTAATGCTGAGTTATAGGGAAAGTCACAGGAGCTGCAGGAGCCAGAGTTTTGTTCCAAAGAAGTCTTTATAATCTTCAGACTCAAGTTCCAAGTGAAAGCTACAAACAAAACAGGTAAGAAAACAAGACTATTTTAGGGTGATGATGCCATGGAAGAAAGTGCCCCCAAACTTGGTAGTAACAAGCTCCTATGTGTTACTTTTCTATGTATCTTCTAAAGCAGTTAGGGTTCTGTTTTCTTGGCTGAGCTGCCCTGAGCTTGTTTGACTGGTTCCTGTGTCTAAAGCCCCGTAGACTGGGGTAAAGATGCAGAAATGAGCTAAGGTATGTGGTTCTCCCGGGAAAGAACCAAAAAACAATGAAACCAAAAATAAATGATGCTTCTGCTCAGAGTTCCCACCTGCCATTTTCTCCCTACCAGGACCAAAGACCGTGGAATGGGGAAGTACACGTGGTAAACAAGAGCAGAAAGCAATTGTGGGCAAAGAAAGGCTCCTTATTCAATGGCTGATAAGAGATTTTGGGGGGAAAGCAATGAGGTTGAAAGGCTAATATTTCAGGATATCAAAATGCAAGCAAGAAGGTACCCATAGGTTCTGACTGACAAAGGTCTGCTAATTGGAGGGACCAGTCACATGAACTACCTGATAAAGACGTGAGACACCAGGACACCAGGCTCTAAGGGATGGACTGCACTTGTGAATGATGGCTACCCCAGCGTAGCAACTGTGCTTTCAGAAAGTTCAGCTCACAGTGGTGGGGTTTACTTGTACACCTTCTGGAATTCAGCATTCTTCTCATCTTAGCTGGAGATTGATGCAGTTCTTCTCTGACTGGTCACACAAATAAAATTTTACCAGCTGGACCACAGTGAAATGTAATTGGGTACTTTAACAACAAAAATTGTTCAACTTATCTATTAAGTGTTCTGTGATTCTAGTCATGGTCCATGTTATTCTGTGACACCTCTTTCCTAAATTTATGGTTTGTGTTTTGCAATTTCATCAGAAGCCCTTTACTAAGATCATAAAATAAATGCTCCCAACTATGTAAGTGATGCTAGTGTCCTGGGCACCCTGATGTGAAAATTCTGAGTTGTCTGAGCCCCTGTGCCATCTTTCTTGGATTATCAAGAACAGGGCACTTTTCCTGTGCTACAGCCCTCCTTTCCTGCTGTTGCCTATTTTTGCTACCTAGTGGCTTTTAACTACCTCTCACCTGGATAATTGGAAGTCTCCTTCCCAGTCACTACACTACATACACTTCACTACATTATGCGGTTTGCTTTTTTGAACTTTTATTTTGACATAATTTTCAATCTATAGAAAAGTTCTAAGGAAAACACAGTGAAATCCAGAACACATACTCCCAGAGTCCCCTAATATTAACACTGCTTTTTCATTATTTCATTCATACACAAATATGTATATCTCTCATATACATATAGATACACACACATATGCAAGTATCTATATTTCTGAACATCATATAGTTGAAAACTTGTTGTCTTTTACTGCTAAATGCTTCAGCATACACTTACTGCAAACAAGAACATCAACACATGGAACCAGACTACAATCATCAAATTTGGGAATTATACTGACAGTAATATTTTCTAATCCAAACCCTTATTCAGCTTTTGTTAGTTATTCCAAGAATATACTTAAAGCTACAAAAAATTCAAATCACATGTTGTGTTCCACTGTCATGAACGTTTCATTCACGTTGTAATAGTTTCTCGTCTTTCTTTCATATGTAAAAATGTCTAAACTATTTTCATTCATACTTTAAGGAATAGAGATCAGCTATTTATGGAGCACTGCTCACTTGAGATTTATCTGATGTTTTCCAAGAGCCATATTACTCTTTTCAAAGCTCTATTTTGACTAGGATAATGCAATCATTGCATTATCTTCTTATTATGTCCCAGCAAAGTTCTGGACTTCTGAACTTATCTCTCTTTCCAGTCTACTTTTTTATTTTAATGTAAAACAAGTAGAATTTAAAAATCACTTCCTAATTCTATGAAAAATACAATAAATTTTCATAAAGAGGGGGCCAGGGATATAGCTCAGTGGTTCTGGCGCCTGTCTTGCAAGCGCAAGGGCCCAGGTTCGATCCCCAGTAACCACATAACAATACTGGGGGTGGAGACTCACCCCAGCAGCAATCAGTACCACATACCACAGTGCCAGGCATGGTGGCTCACACCTGTCATCCCAGCACTCGGGAGGCAGAGGCAGGAGGATTGCTGTGATGTGAGTTGGAGGCTGAGCTCAGGGCCAGCCTGAACTACAAAGCAAGACCCTGTCTCAAAAAACCTAAAAAAAATTTTTTTCATAAAGAAATAACTAAAGGATAATAGCAGTAAATATACTGTGTATCAAGATCTTAAAAGAATGGCCAAACTTTTAGACTACAAGTCAGACAAAACTGATTCTCTTAGGAAGAACAAATAGACAAATAAAAGTACAAAACTATGAACAAAAAGAAACTAGTATTAAATTAAACAAATTAGCATATATCTTAAAGAATGTTTTAAACAATACAGTAGATAATTTGGGGAATTATTTGAACTTCTTTCTACTTCCTATTTATCCATCTCTTCTTTTGCTCTTTAACTTTTTCTCCCCAGCCAAACTAGACTACACAGTCTAGTCATCTCTGATGTTTTGTACAGTAATCTCTCAAGTGGGATCACTCTCCACTCTCATTCCACCAAATGACACTTACTCTTCATTCTTCAAGGATGACTACAAACTCCATCTAAAATTACTCATACTTTCTCTGCAGACATGGAATCATCCTGTCCCTTTACAGAACCCTCTTGGTTTTAATGTTTGATCGCCATCAAAATTAGAGTGGATTATAAAGTACTAGCCTAAGAACACTTTTTTTTTTTTTTTTTTTTTTTAGGCTTTTTGAGACAGGGTCTCGCTTTTGTGGTTCAGGCTGGCCCTGAGCTCAGCCTCAAACTCACATCACAATCCTCCTGCCTCTGCCTCCCGAGTGCTGGGATCACAGGCGTAAGCCACCACGCCCGGCACTGTGGTATGTGGTACTGGTTGCTGCTGGGCGTGGGGTCTCCACACCCAGTATTGTTATGTGGTTACCGGGGAATCGAACCCGGGCCCTTGCGCTTGCAAGACAGGCGCCGGAACCACTGAGCTAACTCCCCGGCCCCTAAGAACACTTTTAAAAAGGGGATAGTGATCATTAATATCCAGCTTCCCATAATTGGACCAAGTGACATTGGTATAATGTCCATTATTTATTGTGATAAGATTACACAGCTCAAAGCTCAGGTAAGTACCAAAGGCCTCTCCACTGATCAAACATGGGACTACGTCCTTCAGTGTGGGCTGTATATAAATATGGCGGCCTATTACTACAGACAGAGTGATTCTTAACCTCAGGAGTCCTTTCTCCCAACACCTGGTGCCAGTGACCTCCCACCTACAGGTTCAGCCTTGTCCTGTCTGCACTTCAGAGACTGTCTGACAGATGTTTATCCCAGGTCAAAGTTGTGATCAGCCTAGCTATGACTCTGTGGCATTTACACTCTGTTCTGTGGGTCCTAAGTCTCAGTGCCCACTTGGTGTACAATTTCTGATAACATATATTTTATACTATTTGTATATTTCTTACTGTACTCATCTTTATATCATTGTTCCCCCTTTACATTTAGGACCCTGTTTTTTTTTGTTTTTGTTTTTGTTTTTGAGACAGGGTCTCGCTTTGTGGTTCAGGCTGGCCCTGAGCTCAGCCTCAAACTCACATCACAATCCTCCTGCCTCTGCCTCCCGAGTGCTGGGATTACAGGCGTGAGCCACCACGCCCGGCACTGTGGTATGTGGTACTGGTTGCTGCTGGGCGTGGGTCTCCACACCCAGTATTGTTATGTGGTTACCGAGGAATTGAACCCGGGCCCTTGCGCTTGCAAGACAGGTGCTGGAACCACTGAGCTAACTCCCCGGCCCTGGGACCCTGTTTTGATCTTACATCTTCCCCTGGGAATTGGTATCCTGCCTATGCATTTGAGTAGTTGCTAGGGATGGTCAGATGAAGGGTTGATTTTGTGGTGATGACTATCCCTCTAGATTCCCAAATATCTGCACTCTATCCTATATACTTCTCTCCTACTCACTCTTTAGAATAAACCCCTCTAGTATGTAATGTTTATTCTCTGCTTCTCCCAGTTGACTACTTGCTTGTTGTCTGCTGCCATGATTTGCAGGTAGTAGCCACACCCTGTTGCACAGAGTTCCCCTTCAGCACAGATGTATTTATCCGTCTTCTGGTGCCTGCCTTCCTTTCTGGCAGATGCACTTTTATATCTGTGTCCTTTCCAAGTTATCGTAACCTGCCATTCCTCTCCATAGGTAGCCAAACTATCTCTCATTACTGCAAAGTGCTAGCTAATTATACAACCATATGGGTGGGCTGTGGATCACTGGATCAATTTCAATTTGTCAGGAGATCTCTTACAAATGCTGAAAGGCTTTCACTATTCAATTATATTCAAGTCAAAGACAAGAAAGAAATTAAGGAAAAGATGTTTATCTAATTTTTAGATGATCTGCCATTCAGAAGAATAGAGAATATAGTTTTCTAACACTCTGAGGATATTTCAAAACTACTGTAAAAAGGCCAAACAAATATACATATTAAAATCAATGCACATATCAGTTATAGACCTAACTTCTCAAGTATTGTAAAAGGGAAAATAATCTAATTTACTATAGCGATTTATATTCAAGCCTCCTGCAGTACTAAACTGCAAGTAGCTCCTGTTGACACCGTGCTGTTTTTCCTTCTCTGACTTTACTTGCTTTTTCTGCTCTCATCCAGAAAATCTTTCCCTGCTTTTTTATCTTCCTAACCTCTCCTCACCCTCCATTACTCAGACAGTCACTCTGCAGAGCCTTATTGGCCAGCCCAGCCAGTGCCAGTGCTCTCTCTTCCTGCGCTGTGGCCCATGTGGTCTTCCTCCTGTCCTGCATATGTGATGTAGGAGACAGAAGGCCTGCTTCCATCTCCCAAAAGAGGCTGTGAGAATTCTGACTGGATCTAGATCTTCTTCATCTCTTTTCTCTAGAGCTTGGCCAGACCTTGGAAAGTAGTACATGTTGATTGTCTGAAAATACTGAACAAATGTAATCTTCTTTACACTTCCCCTTCCAGGGACTTACCATCAGAAGACCCAAAACTGCTTCAAGTTATCTCCTTAACTTCCACCTCTGGAACTTACTTTTTATCTGTACCTGTCGCTTTTGAAACTATTCTACTTTTGAGGCTTAATGCATATCTTGACTTGTTCTTTAGATAGCAAGTTTCTAACTTCCCTTTGCTTTGGAGCCTACCAGGCTCTCCATGCTTGGTAACACATTCACTGTTCTGGTCATGCTTCTGTTCTTGAGACCCAGGGAACCCAACAAGCATTTCTCTACCCAGTGTCCTTCTATCCACTCTTATCCCACCACCCACTACACCTTCCTGGACAGCGTGAGGATTGTGGTAGGAACATCTGAGATTTAGTTGAGGCACAGACAAGCCATCCCTGGATCACAGTGGCTAAGAAAACACATACTTTTGTAAAATTTTTTACAAAATTATAACAAGGATCATGAGATGAAATTCCCCCATTACATTTCAAACAGAAAATCCAATCAGGGCATCCCTTTAAAGGACAATAGAAACTTCATTCTTTCAAAGGAGGAAAATTAGAATGCAGCAAGATTTTCAGGTCCTTTTCTGGAAAGGAGACAACCTAGGACACATGGGTGTAATAATAAAAAGCCTGACTTGGAAAACGGGTTTTAGAAATGGCATGGTTTTCTAATTAGATTTTTTTTTTTTTTTGCTTAATATGGATAGACATTTCCTATAAGAAGTATTCTAGGCAAAGTGGGCTGTTTTCATAGGTTTTAGACAATCCATCAAAGTACACACATAAAATATGCAGAGCATTATATAATTTATATATTTAAATATAATTTGTATGTTTATGTTAAATATATGTTATAACCTGTTACGGCTTGTGTCTAGATGCCCCCTAAAGCCTTATGCAGTCACAGGGTGGGAGGGGGTTCAGAGATGGGTGAATTTAGAGTGTGTGGTGCTGGGATCATGGGTGTGTGAGTAGTTCATCAGTTCACTGGTTTGGCATAGTTCTGGCTGGGATTAAGGCCCTAGGGCCATGAGGCCTGCATAAAATATAAGTGACAGAAAGAGGGCTACTTGCTCTTCTCACCTTCCTGCTTGCTTTGGCTGCCTTCCTCCTGGTGTAAACTATTTCTCCTCTGTGCTGTACCTGTGCAGTGTCACGCTGCCTTGGGGCCAGCCAACTATGACTGACACCTCAGCAAACTCTGAGTAAGTTAAACCTGTCCTCCCTTCACTTGGGTGTCAGGTATTTTGTCGTGAGAATGAGAAAAATTAACTAAGACATGTTCATGCATATTTTAAGAATTCTTAGAAAAGTCTCAGGATTCAGATAGCAAGTATTTGTGCTGTATGAGAGAAATTGAACTGCATAATTTTTAATGTACCTTAAGCTTCTAAAATGTCAATCCTGTGAACTTCTGTAGTATAAATTCAAGCTATTTTCTATATTCATATAGGTAGTTGTTTTTTCCATTCTATTGCATTGCAAACTCTCTGCACTCAGGAATTGTTCTGGATTAGATCTAAAGTGTCCCGCAAAAGTCTCACATTCAGAAGATGGGCCAGGTTGGAAGGAATAGTCAGTACATACTAGGCCCAGGCACCTCTAGTCTCTCTCCACTTCCCAGCCACCATGATGTGAGCAGCTTTCCTCTGTCAGGCCCTTGCCCTCTGCCATTTCTGCCTTGAAGCCAGCCAACCATGGGTTGTATCCACTGAAACTGTGAGCCAAACTAATCATTTTCTCTTTTAAATTACAGGTGTAAGCAACAAGAAAGCTGAATAAAACAGAGATGTTGTGACTCACTGACCTTTGTTATCCTTTTAAACACACGTACCCAGTATGCTGATTTGCTTAGTAGGTATTTGATGCATAAATGAAGAGACAGACTGGTTAGTCAAACAAAAATCATGTGGATACTACTACTATTCCAAAACTTTTTCTCTGATCTTGATAAACATATCAATTTTACCTGTCTAATAAAATGAACATTTATTAAATGACCCAACAACCTGGAATATTGGAAGAAATAGATAATGTACAAATATAAAGGCACCAGAACCATAAAAATATCAGGTAAAACATATTTTGATATGAATGTCTTTGCTTCTGTCTCAAGTTCTACCATTAAAAACTTAACCTTTAAATTGTAGAGTTTTATAGCAAACATTTAAGATTCAGATGCCTTTCTATCCAACAGATTAATTTTTTTTTACTATTGTGTATTACTTGTAAGAATCTTTACAGAGTCATAAAACTTTTTTGTGGCATGGGTTAGAATACATTAACTGAATAATATAGTTTTAGTTATAGTACCTAAATTCAATAAATGAGGAAAAATATGTATTTCACTATTAATTATCAATAGCAGCAAAGATGTGAAGATGTGTCTCAAGGTTAAAAGCAAAGAGTTAGTCCCTTAGTCAAACTATCTGAGTTTTCCCTTTCGGTTCACTGGATTATCCACCCCAATCTCCAGGCCCAGCCCACTCGCCCTATTCACAGCCGCTGTTGCACAGTGCAGAGTGGAGCAGGTTCCCTCCCAAACCCAGATTTAGTACATACCTCCCTCTAAAGCCTGAGTTTGAGATTAAACTGTGTCCTGGGAGCTGCGCCTGTTGAGTACTATGTCAACTCCGGTGTTCACTTCAGTCATATCATCCAGCAGCCTCCAACCAGAGGAGACCAATCTACTCAACATTTTTGTTATCTTCATAATGTGTATGCATGTACTGATTTGCTCTCTGTTTACTGCAGTCTCTTGGAGAGTATTTATTAGTTGAGACCTTTTGGTTCGGATTTAGCTCAGTGGTTCCAGCGCCTGCCTTGCAAGTGCACGGGCCTAGGTTCAGTCCACAGTAACCACATACAACAATGCCTGGTGTGGAGACTCAACCCAGAAGCAATCAGCACCACATACCACAGTGCCGGGCGTGGTGGCTCCTGCCTGTAATCCCAGCACTCGGGAGGCAGAGGCAGGAGGATTGCTGTGAGTTCAAGGCTGAGCTCAGGACCAGCCTGAGCTACAAAAATAAGGCCCTGTCTCAAAAAAAAAAAAAAAAAAAAAGAAAGAGAGATAAAAAAAGAAAAAAAACAGGAAATTTATTTCAAGCTATCATAGTACTTAATAATATCCAATAATACAAAACAAGACAGTAATAAGACTATAAACTTGCCCCCTGAATAAATCTTTGCAGAGACAATTATAAAAATTCAATTATTTCATTTTTTACTTACTCCTAGAAAATTTTCAGTGATTATTGGCTTTTACTTTTTGGGTCCATTTAGAGTAGATTAGCGAAGGTTTTCCTGGCTGGGGTCATCTCTTTAAAACCAGAGTTTTTTGTCTGTCACTAGTAATGAAAGCTTATTTGTCAAGCATGCTATCAGTCTCCTAAATATAGAATTCCTGTTAATGATATCTTTTTGACAGACAATTCCAATAAATATTATTGAGGTTCTTCAAGACCCCATACTGTTTTCTAGGTTATTTAGAGGAAATAGAAAAGACTGTATAAGTCGGTGATAGTAGATTTTCATCCTGTGAAAGTGGTGACTTCTTGTTACATATGAAAACTCTGTCAGAATGTTTAACTCAAATGACAGATTCCAGAAATTGGATGTTCTCTCCTGCCCCCTCCACACATACTACACCAACTACCCGCCTCCAGAGGGCGCCCTAACCTCATCTTGGAGCTGTGGGACTCTGAGGAAGGGTGAATTAGAATCCGAGCTATACAAATTTCAGTGAGGAATGGTGCAAAGCAGAACATTTACATAAACACACACATATTGACAATACTCTAGGTCTTCCTGTTCCTAATTCTCTGCTTCTGAGACACCTGAATTGCTCGTTAAGGACACATGTAAGTACTTTTCACTGCCTGATATTTACATGGCTCCCTTTGGTTATTTTGTATCGCTATTTCTGTCTAAGGTCATTCATTTAAATTAAAATATTACATAGCTGGTATGTCATGCCAATATTTGAAATCCACTTCTGAAAGCTGATTCACAGGGATCTCTCCAATGACTTCTGCGACCCTGCTCCCCACTTTCATATCGCGATGGGGTTCTCAATTTGTCTAGCACAAATTCCTAACTATGCAGAAAGCCGCCTCCTCCTCTTTTTCTCTAGGCAGTCATGGAAACACCTTGTTAACCATTCAGAAATTCACCTTTTTTTTTTTTTTGTCTTTTACTCCTCTAATAAAGTAACATTCATTTTTTTCAGGTTCTTTGTGTACATTACATGAACTTTCTGATTTCCAATCTGGTTATTTCGTTGACCTCTTCTAAAACAAGAATAACAAAATTAGATATTCTACTTGATTTCTTTAAACCTTATTGACCCAATATCCTGTACTGGTTGGCCTTTCAGTCCCGTGTGTGTGTGTGGTGGGGGGGGGTTGTGTCCATCCTTGTGTCCCTGGCAAGTTGGTGCAGTTTTCTCATTTATTTTGGCTTGAACTCAAACATGTACCAGAGCCAGCCATCAGTCTGAATCCACACCACTTTCAGTTCTTTAAGAAGAGAACATAAAAGCAGCTCACAAGTCCATCTCAAGACTGTTTATCACTGACTGAAATCAACTCTTTGATTCTGAAATGGAGCTACTGGGCAAGTCACCGCCCTCTCCTGACTGAAGGCAATTTTCTGAGCAGAGCAGATGTTAGCAGCAGGGAGGAGCCTCGGAAGCTGGGCGGCGATTGTCCACAAAGATGTATTCGTCACTCAAGATGTCCATCCTGTGGAACATCTCATGAAGACAACTTTTTCTGGGAGATAACCAGGCAGCCACTGCATTCCATCCTGAGCTTCTGTTCTCCGTCACAGGGCAGATCTGTGAGCACGAAGGAAGGTATTTTCTTACTCTGCCCCAAGACTTCTAGCCCCCAGCACCCTTTGCAAACAAACATGCCGCTGGGTCAATGCTGTGCCCTTTCTGCTCCGACCGGAAGTGCTTCTGTTCAGACACGAACAGGATCTTGGTGGACTGAAGACAATTTTGTGAATGCTCGGCTGCACACGTGTGTACATACACACACGGCAGAAGTCAAAGTGGAAGGATATTTTCTTTAGTAGACAAGTGGTTCTTCTTCTTCTACTCCTTTTCCTTTCCTCAGTCTTTTGATGAGATTTTAAAACAGAAGCAAGAAAAGACCTGTTTGTGTCTGTTCTTATGCACAGCAAGGACTGTGTCAAACAATTGGTCTCTTTAGTGCTGAGCATATTAAATATTAACTACCAAATAAGAACAGAAAGTCTGTTTTCTAGTTGCTCTAATCTGCCTGGCTAGGGAAGTATTTGATCTATAATAGTAATTAACATTTTTCAGGTCTTTCACTCTGCCAGACATTTGTGCTAAGCACTTGGCACATTTCACCATAATTTTCCACACAAACAGTTCGGGTGGTAATGTTATAAGTCCCATTTTACAGATGGAAAAATGGAGCCAAGAAAAGTATAAGAAATTTGCTTAAGTTCTCAAGCTGTCAGATGAGTGGAAAGCCAGCATCTCCAAACATACTGGAAACCAAACTGCACACTAGAAGACCACATGTATACTGTATACCTCAGGGTTCTGTATTACCAGTCAAATCTACAGTTCACCTAAGGCTCTAAGCTGTAAAAATCAATATTATGTTCTCTCAGTTTCTGTAATCAAAGGAAATCTCCAGTGTCTGTTGGATCTTGTGACACCATGGACCACAGGAAGGCTCTAGGCTTGAGAGACCGTGTTTTTGGATTTTTTTTTTTTTTTTTTTTTAGGTTTTTTTGAGACAGGGTCTCGCTTTGTAGTTCAGGCTGGCCCTGAGCTCAGCCTCAAACTCACATCACAGCAATCCTCCTGCCTCTGCCTCCTGAGTGCTGGGATTATAGGCGTGAGGCACCACGCCCGGCACTGTGGTATGTGGTACTGGTTGCTGCTGGGGTGAGTCTCCACACCCAGTATTGTATGTGGTTACCAGGGAATAGAACCCGGGCCCTTGCACTTGCAAGACAGGCTCCAGAACCACTGAGCTAAATTCCTGGCCCCCTCAACAAGCTTTTTGTCTTACAATTCTTTAAATATTATTGAGAACATGAAGAGGTTTTGCATATGTAGATTACATTTAATAACAACATATTTGAAATTAAGAGAGATAACTTAAAAATGTTAGCCTAAAATTGCATTAGTAACATATTGCAACTAACATTTTATTTGAACTGACTGCATTATCCTCCAAAAGTTGTGATAAAAATGGCATTTCTTTTCAACTCTTTTAATGGATGACAATAACATACTGCATATTCTCATACCTGGTGCTTCATTTATAAGGTGTTATAATGACGAAAAGTAAGTGAAGAAAATACACTTCACACAGGTATCCAGCTAATAAAGAATTCTAAAAGAAGTGTGGAGATCTCTTGAGGTCCTGGATAACACTTGGAGAAAAGTGATCTTCAGCTGGGGGTTGGGTATGGGCAGCTTCCATGGCTGAATGTCTATGATCACATATTGGTGCAGGTATGAAATGGAGCCTTCCCACAGGTGACCAACGAGGCAACTACCTGACTAGTGGGGTTCAAGAAACATTTCCCTTTCACTGGCCCCTCTGGCTGGATGAACTTGATCATTATCATTAGTATGATATTTGGATAAAGACATTGAATATTTGATTTAAATGCAGATTTACTGACCACCCTTTACATAAACCTATATTGGGTGACATAATTGTGCAAGACTGAGATAGGAAATAAGTGGGAATAAAACAGAATGGCAGAATAACTTGTCAGGGTGAAGTTTTTGTGACAAAGTGGAAAATGATATAAGTACCTTTTGATGGTACAGAGCAGCAGAAAACATCCTGAAAAGGGTATCTTCAGGGACTAATGACCCAAAGTGAAGGTGGCCAGTGTGACATACCTTAAGAAAGGTCTGGAATTCTCATCTGGACAAGAATATTAAGAAATTCTGAAGTAATTTCTCTGTGCTATTGAATTCTTAAAGTGCAGATATACTCTCCTATCCCATCCCAACTACTGTAAAGACAAGCAATAGAAGTATTGGATATTCTTGCTTGCTGTATCATCCAGGATTCTAGCAAACACAGAAACTCTCTCTCTCTCTCTCTCTCTCTCTGTCTCTGACATGTGTGCACGCGCACACACATACACACACACACGGAGCTTTATTACACTGATTTAACTTATGCAGTTATTAGGCTGGGCAAGTCCTAAATTGCAACCAGGCTGATCATAGAGAGAGTAAACTGAACACTCCTGGTGCCAAGATGATACTGCAGCCTACAAGCAAGGATTCCTCTCTGCAGAAAACTTCAGCTGATTGGGTCAGACCCACCACATTACCACTCCATAAAGTCAAATGATTGTAGATTTTAACAATTCTGAAATGTCTTCACAACACTTGATTAACCTTTCCTTGACTCACTGGGAACTACTAAGCCATGAAGTCTAAGTGTACATGAAGCCAAACTTCACACTGTATTCACAAGACTATGTTGTAAATTTGTCTGACTAATTTCTTCCTTCCTGACAATTTTCATAAATTAAAAATATTCAAGTCTTGAGACTAAATAAAAAGAGGCAAAAACAGAGGAAAGAGAAGATAAGAAGAAAAGCTGTGGAAGGGTATGGAGGAGAGACACAGATTGAAAGCAAAAATAAATAAATAAATAAATAAAAATCCCACAGAGAGAAATGTGAAATTTTAGAGAGATGAAGAAGAAGGACTAGAGGAGAAGAAAAGAGGATGACTGTCCCTGAGCTAAACTGTTCCTACCATTGTTTAAAATCAAAATGAGAAAAATAATCGTTCACAACTCTTTACATTCCTCATCCTTGAAGTTGAATGGAGAAGGTTCCTGAGGTTTGCCAAGTTGGAAAATATAACCCTTGGGGCTCAAGACCTCAAATATGGTGACTAAATCCTAGCTGGAGCTGGTCTCCAGGTCAGAATTACACTATCCCTGTATGCTTTATTGAGACAAGTTTGCTTTTTTCAACTTTGCTAAAGGGAAAATGTGTGACCCTTTTCCTTCTTGGTCAAGTCTTGTTCAAGGCTCTGTCATCAGCCTGTATGAATGCCACCTTTCAGACGGTCCTTCAAGAGTTCCACCTTCTGATATTCATGCTCTTTATGTTATCTCTTCCCCCTTTAGGGTGTGTCCCACAAAGTTGGTCCTGCTGGGTGGAAGATGGCCAGAATGACAGGAAGTCATTTCTGAGGTTAGGTTACAAAAGACTGGTTTCTGTCTGCGTCCTTTCTCTGTCTCTGGATTTTCTCACTTGCTCCAGTGAAGCAAACACTATATTAAAAGCTCCATGGAGAGGTCCATGTGGTGTGGAACTGAGGTTGGCAAGTAATTAAATTCTGTGCCATATGCACCCATTTTAAGCTGTGGAGAATACTTATAATAAAGATAGCACTATAAAGCTAAATTCTTTCATACAAGTAAAACAGCAGAATAGTGCCTGGCACCCAAGAAATACCCAGTGAATGTTAACATCATCACCATCATCATCATTATCATCATCTATAGAAAATTCAGGGAAAGATCTTTAAGATCTTTGTAAAGAAAGCACAATGCTTCTTTGGACAATTAAGAATAAGTGCCACCCTTTAGTAGCTATGCCTTACATTTCAACATTAGCTTCCTGAGTTAATGCAAGCTTTAAAAATTCTAGTGTTGGAATGAGTGGCTTGTCCTCCTCATATACAGATGGTCCCTAGGAGCCTGTGCCTCATGCAGCCCAGAATAATAAAAAAGATTGCCAAAGCATCATTTCCTACTTGATTCTTTTTGTCATGTGAAGACTTTACCAAAGGATTTTTCAGTTTCTGATCATGATGCCCCTCATTAAAGAAAGTAAGTAGAAAGGATCTCTGGTCCAGATGTTAGTGAGATATCACTTAAAGGGAACACCAAACAGGCTGCATCTGCACTGCCTATGATCGACTCCAGAACCCTGCACATTTGTCTCTGAGAATTCCTATAGGATCAGAGTGTGTGTGTGTATGTGTGTGTTGGAGGCAGCCACCCACAAATGGAAAGACTATATAAGTCACTGTTTGGCATCTCTCTTACTTTACTTATAGATTAAGGTTAATATTTTACTATGTCTGCTTTTCAAAGATGTCTTCCTAGGATTGAATGAATGGTGGTATATTTAATACATCTGTTACAATACAGGAAAGCTCCAGGTAATAATTGTCTTTGACTTTTTTTAAAAAACTGCCAAAAGGTAAAGACAGAACATGAAGTACCAGCTGAGTAAGACTTGCAACTTTGCAGTGTGGGGCTGAACTTAGAACTCCAGAATTCTACTCCTAGTGATCTGAGAACAACATGAATGCAGCATCTATTGATCAGGGAAAGGACAGTGTCACTTAAGTGGGTTCTCTCTTATTCTTAATTTGCTTTTGCATGATCTTGCCTCAGTTGCTGGGATATGCGTAGCCTGAGGAATGATCTGCCGTGCTGTGTTGATAATGAAAGTGCCTACACAACCTATGAATGTAAGTGTTCTGGATAAACCTGAAGGACAAATATGACAGTCCTAAATTTAAAATAGTTACATGAATTCCTCTTCTTCTGTTTATTTGAACCGGACACATCACAGTACAGTGATTTGGACTGGCTTCCCTATCAGATAATTAGTGTTCAAGTACAGTTTAGCTAAGAGACTTAGAGGAGTCCTTCAACCTTCACTCTCAGTCTTCTCATCTGCAAAATGGAGATAAAATGTCTTCCTCATAGAGTTTTGATAGCTATTGTTATTGTTACCATTATCTTGGGAGCATTTTAATTCTCTAAGAAAACACAGAGGCACAGTGAAAATAAAAAACTTTATGCAAAGATAGCTCTGGTGACATCCCAAATTACCATCCCCTGGTGTCCAGATGTACAAAGGTCTCTTCTAGTAAGGAATGGAAGAGAGAAAAAACACAATGGGATGGCAGACATCTCCAGGCTTGCTTTATCTCTCTTAGACATCTGCTTTCTCTTCTTCCTGTGCAAAGAGAACTGAGCCCTGACCAGCTGGCCCAGCATTTGCATATTCTGTTCATTCACCTGGGCTGAAGAGAGGACGAGAAGAGTGGTGATACCTGTGAAGGCTGAGGAAGTTTGAAGCAGTGGCTTATCTCAAAAGGAAAAGCAAATGCTTAACTTTTGAAGTTTCATTTTGCCCTGACACTTACATTATGAGATGAGAGATGATGATTAGCACAGGACGTCAGGGTAGGGAGAGACTGCAAACAAGTCTGCCCTTAGGAGTGATCATTTTAGATCAATGGCATCACTGAAGCAATACAGCATTTTGCAAATTCCAGCATAACTGAGGGATTGTATTAAATTACAGTCCCAGTCCTCGGGCCTTCAAAAGGGATAACCGGTCTAGATCAGGGCTGGGGTAGTGGTGGAGGCCATAATCAATGTACTGTTGTCTCCTAAACATTTTCTCTGACTCTGTTCTGCCAATCTCAAGTCAACCCTACTGGGCAAATTTAATCCTGTGGTCACTCAGTAGAAGCCATCCTGACTGCTGCAATCAGTGACAATCAGTCTCATATTTCTGACCATTTCTGATCTTTCTCTGGACAGTTGGCAAGTTCTCCATGTGGCAAATTCTCGGGGGAAGACTTTTAACTTCTTCAGATCACTCCCAGTAGTAGATGCCATGCACTGTGACTCACATACTTTTCTGTGGGTCCTTTCTGCTCTCCTATCACACTGAGATGACTTGGCCCGTGTCCTGGAAGGGGATGATGCTTTCCCAGTGTACTACTATGGGCTCTTCATCTCCTTCCCTCCCCACAGCTTCAGCCAGTGGTGCTGATGACATTCCCATGACCCCCGGGACATTAGCACTGTGGGACACTTGCTAGCCTGATTGCCAGTTGCCCACTGGCTTTGAAGGCAGTCAGAGTGGCTAGAAGTGCCAAAGAATTACCACCCTTGGGAACAACTTTGACTCACTGATGGGTCGGAGTTAGTACACAATCGAGCTGTCCTGGCCCTGGGGTGACTCTGAAGGTCGTGTCTCTCACTCCCAGAACTCCCTGCACAGCTTCAGCTCCACTCCCTACACTTGTAGTTGGCTTGATAACTTATTCCTGCCCAGCTCCCCTCTCGTCTCCCCGTCATTCCTCATTTGAATAGTACTTCCAGAGGTCACCTCCCAAATCCTATGTCAGTCAGGATCTGTTTTTGGGAACATGAGACATTAAAGCAACATTTATTCCTTACCAGTCACTACTTAAAAGCCTTACAAACTTTTTCAATTCTTCACTTAGTTTTGAAAATTTCATTTTCATTTTGCAAATAAGAAAACCGAGCAATAAAAGGTTAGGTATCTTAATCAAGTTCACTAAGCTACTAAGCTTTGGTGCCAAGCTCCCAATAGCAGTGTTCTGAGAAAAGAGACTGTGAAATCTGCTGATCCATGCAGATACACTGCCCAGCAGGACAGACTCACAGCTTCCTTCAGAACCTGTTAGCAAAGTCTGTTCACTCTCACTAACTCTGAAGCTAGTCTTTGTTTTTAAATCTTGTCTTATTTAAGTCTTGGTCTGCCATTTGAAGGCAACTGCTTATCAGAAGTGCTAGTTCTGTTCGTTACAGACCAGACTCAGACATGAGGTCCCACAGGGGACAGAACAATAGGGAAGATTAATGGCTCCTGAAGTCTTGACTGACTGAAATGTGTTATCTCTGGTGATTTCCTAACCGGGGTCACAGAACAGATTCAGCCTTGGTTCCAGCCATTGTTCTCCAAGGAGAACATAGCTGCAGTCATAGAGATAGAGCTGCTAGAGGAAAGAAAAGTGAGATGGACAGTTCTTGGAATGAATCCTGTCTCCGCCAAGCTGGATTTGAAGAACTAGTGATGCACATACCTGGCAGTGTCTAGGATGCTGTTAGAAAAGTGCATAGAGATCTGTGCATAGATGTGGAAAGAGTAAGTCTTGGGTGTGCAGAGAATGACAGATGGAACATGGGGAATGCCCATTGCTGCTGTTAAGAGAAGGAAGGAATAGTCAAAAAGAAGAAGGAGAACCGAATAGTTCCAGGACTCAGACCCCATGGCTGGGGAGTGGTTTAAGAGTGAGAACCAAGGGCCGGGATTTAGCTCAGTGGTTCTGGCGCCTGTCTTGCAAGCACAAGGACCTGGGTTCGATCCTCAGTAACCACATACAATACTGGATATGGAGACTCATGCCCAGCAGCAATCAGTACCACATACCACAGTGCTGGGCGTGGTGGCTCACGCCTGTCATCCCAGCACGCGGGAGGCAGAGGCAGGAGGATTGCTGTGATGTGAGTTTGAGGCTGAGCTCAGGGCCAGCCTGAACTACAAAGCGAGACTCAAAAACCTAAAGAAAAAAAAAAAAAAAAAGAACCAAAAAGCCAAATACTCCAAGGGTCGGAAAGACTAAGGACCAAAAGTCAAATGTTGCACTTAGCATGTCTCTCTGTGAATAAGGTCACAGACCATAATGTTGAGGCAGAAACCCAAAGAAGAAGTGCACAGACATGTAAAAAGTGAGAAGCCTTGAATAATTTAATAAATTCATCCTTTGCTTTTGGAAAGGGTGGTGTCAGTGTTGCGACTGACATGGCTAAATGGAACTTTAAAAGTTAGAATTTTATTTATTTGGAAACAAGCTGTTCCTCCACACTTCCTCAGGTGTCAGATTTAAATGCCACACCCTCCTCTCCTTGACCCAAATGGAGGGACAGAATATGCAGATGTGGGACTCAGGAGGGACCCAGTTTTCCTTCCTTGGGAAAGGGAGAGAGCAGAAGAAGCCATGGGAGATAAAACAAGCCCAGAGACTTGTACTGTCTCCAGAGAGAGTTCTGAGAGAGAAGAGAGGCAATGCATTATTCTAAAGCCACATTTTTTTATTTTTAATTCTAATATTTGTCTTTCTACAGTTTTATGGTAAAGTTGTGCAAAGTCAGTAAATTGCCCAGGCTTGGCTCAAACTGAGACTCCTCCTGCTTCCCTTGACAGTTTGCTGGGATCACAGGTGTGAACCACCGTACCCAGCAATAGTTTGTCTTCTATACAGTGGCAATAACCGTCAGCAGTTGGATATTGTGTGCTTAATGGAAACATTGAAAGTTGCTGATTTTTTCCTCTAAATTTCTACTGACCTATGGATCCACTACATTAAACTTTAGATTGTATTAAGGGTTGATCAAAAAATAAGATGAAGGACTGGGTATTTAGCTGAGTAGTTCTGGTGCCAGCCTTGCAAGTGCAAGGTCCCTAGTTTGATCCCAGATAACCATATATAACAATGCCACATGTGGTGACTCACACCCACCAGCAATCAGTACAATATACCACAGTGCCAGGTGTGGTGGCTCACACCTGTAATTCCAGCACTCGGGAGGCAGAGGAAGGAGGATTGCTGATTTTGAGGCTGAGTTCAGGACCAGCCTGAACTACAAAGCAAGACCTTGTTGCAAAAAAAAAAAAAAAAAAAAAAAAAGTGAATATTTATTTATTTTTTTAAATTTAAAAGACACATTGCCAAGAATGAGATGGTAAAGAAAAGAAGTAGTATTTTAAGGAAGATTAATGACAATGTATCTTTTACTATAATAAATTTTAAAAATTTTTTGACCACTACTTATTAGTCAAATGTTTATGGCAATTTCTTTTAACTAAAACTATAATTTGTAATCAATTTCATTATTCACCAGTTCTTCCCTGGATGACTTCAGACTCTTGAACAAACTCGGAATGATCATGAAAGGTAAACGCTTTGAGTTAATTCAGGATATTAAAGTATACACAACAGCAGGACTAAAACACAAAAAAGGACTTGACCAAATAAAAGGTTTTGGAGGTCTGTAAGGCAGAGCTGAAGGGTACCCTCGGCCACATAGAGGAGGTAGCCACATCAGCCACTTTTTGGTGGCCCAAGATCTGCAGTCAGCCCAGATACCCACGGAAGACCACCCTGAGAGAAATCAGCATGCCAGTATGCCATCATGAAGATCTTCCAAACCATGGAGTCAGCTGCCAAAGAGAGAGAGAACAATACCTGTGTGTTCCTTGTGGACTTCAAGATCAGAAGCACCAGATCAAGCAAGCTGTGAAGAAGTTCTATGACCCTGGTGTAGCCAAGCTCAATGCCTGGTCAGACCTAAAGGAGAGGAGAAGGCATATGTTCCAACAGTTCCTCTTCAAGATGCTTTGGATGCTACCTACAAAATTGGGGGCATTTACACTGGGTCCTGCTGGCTAACTATTAGCCTATTCATTTTTTTGTTTTTTAACCTTTAAAAAGAGAATGATGTGGTAAGTGTATGTGAAGCAAGAGGGAGTATTTTAAAAGAACTTAATGACTATGTATCTTATTGGAATAAGTTTAAAAATTAAACATTCACCAGACTCTGATCATACCTCCTATGTATGTGGTAGGCAAAGATTAAAATCTGCGCTTTATCTGGGCATCAGTCGAGAGGAACAGGAACCTTTCAGCAGCTCTGCAAGTTGCAAAACCCTTGACTCTGGTAATGTTCTCTGCCTGTTGGAAGCAACCGTGACACACTGAGAAAGAAATTTCAAAGCCAGTTTGCATCCCAAGGCACTGGAGCTCTGAATACCAACAGAAAATTATGCGTTCTGGTTGTTCAGAGAAGAAAGATTTGCTTTGTTAAATTCCTGGAGTTATTTTACAGGAAATTTCACCAGCTTTACGAAATTGGAAATGAGATTCCCTTGGAACAGAGACCAGTTGACCCCATGGGGTAGTGGTAGAATCATTACCCTAGCATCAGAATGAACGTCGTTTACCTACATTTCTACCTAATGAAATATGGGTCTTGTCCTGGTACCAGAAATAAATGGAATAAAACTACACTCATCTCCTTTTCTACTGTGTAGTCGCTGATTTCAGCACGAACTCTTAAAACTGCAGCACGTCAGAGCCAATTGTTGCTGGCAGTGTCTTCAATAAATCTGTGCCACTGGGCAGCAGGACAAATTAAAATGGGGAAATGAGAAATCAGAGACATCGCATCTAGTACACGTGAGACTTGCCTGATTAAGTACTGTTTCATAAACCACTAGCTCTCAATCTCAAACAGCCCCAAGGAAAACCTGAGGGGGATGGGTGTTGTGACACCCCCTTCCAGAGGAAGCCATAAATTTCAATATGCCATAGCAACAGAATACATTCGTTGTTAAAAATGCAGACATAACACAGCTCAGAACAAAACTCCCTGGAAACAAACAAGGGAAACCGGTATTGGCGATCACCTAGCACTTGCAACACACGGGCTGCGCCCAGGACATTTCGTTTATTGGGCAGAAATGGCTCCCTGAAATCAGAGGCATTATGTCTTTCTATGTGTGTGAGTAAAGGCCTCAGGAAAAGCCAAATGAGAATGGAACTTAAAGAAAGGCAGCGGCACAACAGAGCCCCAGAGGCAGAAACTGAAAGCATTGCAAAGTGGAGGGTAGGGACAGACCCATGGGAGGTATCTGGGGGTTCTGTTCTGGGCACCTTTCCAAGAAAGTGTGCTAAGCAATTTTGAATCACAAAGTCATTTAATCCTTAAAAGAACCCTGAGAAGGAGGTATTTTCATCCCCATTTTCCAAAAGCTGAAACAGGCCCTGGAATTTAAATCATTTGTTCAGGGTTTTAGGATAATTAAAATACATCTTTTTAACCGAGACTCACACCCTCTTATCTTGCTGGTGTCAAAAAAGTAGCAATACACAATGGCCCGAGTATAAATGCACAGTTAAACAGAGCCTGACCTGGAAGGAAATACAAATGAGCTACTTAGGATACTTCTGGTGGCTTCATCTATCTGCTTGAACACACTGGTCCAGCTGGAGACTATTTGAAGATGAACTGCTCACCGACTGGGACATACAGAGCTGCCCACCACCCAGCCTCCCAAAGGTGTGCTCTGCCTTCATCTCTGATGTTACATGTGGGCTTCCCAACGTGCCCAGGACAGAGGCCCCTCTGAGTACAGCGGACCCTTGACTTAAGAACTTGATGGATTCAGTACAGCTGAGATCTGGATGCTTTTACCTGGCTACATGCTGTAGGTAACAAGAGGCAGATAAATCTTCTATTCAACTAATTAACCCAAGTTATTCATATGCCAGGCTGCTAGTAACTTGAGGGTCCACTGTAGTTTAGTGCTACGAGTATTCACCAAAGTGGCATATTAGCTTTGATCTTATAAACCTCATAATAGGAAAGGAGTGGGTGGGAAGGAGAGGGAGGAGAGGAAGATGAGGGGAAAAAGAGAGAGGAAAAGGAGTGTGTATAAGGAAAATTTCCACGTGTTTGCCCAGGTTTACACGTTGTTAGATCTGTCGCTTTTATGAGATACTAGATATCGTCAAAAAAGAAAAGTATTTTGTACATATCTGTTCCCTCTCTATCAAAAAAAGAGTCTTAGGTCAAGGCTTTTGGTATCACTTCCAAGTCTTTGGGATAAAGATGTTAACTTAGTAGTTAATCGTAAGTTTTAAAGATAAGTGATAGCCATATCTAAACATTAAAAAGATGTGTAAAATGTTGCCATCTTTCCCACTGGGCTTTAGTGACAATACTTTCTTGCCCTACAAAAAGAAGCTTCCCAATTTAAACACATGAACAAAGCGCACATAATAGCATTTTTTCTTCACTGATGGAAAAATAAATCTTGAGTCAATATCTGAGCAGTGCTTATGTATAGGGTGAAATATTAACAGTGATGGCAGCTCGCAGAGTCAGCTCCCTCACGTCCACAGTTCTTTCGTCATTGCCCTTATACTTTCCCGAGACAGAACCCCAGTCAATGCAGACCGAAGTCATGAGCTCAGTTAACCAGAGAAATGCATTTTCAGCAAATGGATGACTCCTATAATTAGGAGGCGAGGATGAAGTAGACAGTGAAAATAGTGTTGTGTAGAGCTTAAGATATCTCCAATAGGGCCGGGAAGTTAGCTCAGTGGTTCCGGCGCCTGTCTCGCAAGCGCAAGGACCCGGGTTCGATTCCCCGGTAACCACATAACAATACTGGATGTGGAGACCCACACCCAGCAGCAACCAGTACCACATACCACAGTGCCGGGCGTGGTGGCTCAAGCCTGTAATCCCAGCACTCGGGAGGCAGAGGCAGGAGGATTGTGATGTGAGTTGGAGGCTGAGCTCAGGGCCAGCCTGAACCACAAAGCGAGACCCTGTCTCCAAAAACCTAAAAAAAAAAAAAAAAGATATCTCCAATAATACGGGCAAAGGGTATCGTTAGCAAATGTGGCCTCTTAGCTTCTATGTCCTCAAGCTTGCTTGATCCTAGCTTGCCATCAGACTGAAGACAGCCTCCCCTATTGCAAAAAGAACAAAGATTTGTGAGGCTCTTGGGCACAGCGGAGGGGACAGGGTCTTTGGCTAGAAAACAGAATGAGCCAACAGGCCCTCTGGAATTAAATGCCCAAGGCTGACTCATCAACACCACTTGGGCAACTGGCCACGATGAACAAGAAAGTGTAGCAAATGAAATAGTTAGGCAACTATTACCATGCTGTTTTTCATTAGTAATTTAAACATACATCAATCTCACTGGTAGGATATATTTAAGCAGAACTTTTATATGAGAAAATCCTCAGGACCAATACTTCAAGAACCTGCCAGACTACTTTTTCAATAAAACAACTTTTATGCCACTAATCATGTTTCAGCATCATCAGGTCTTTCAGAAGTCTGTGCATACAAGAAAAGTACTGAAAAGATAAATATACAACATGTCTAGTTTGGTACTGACGTTAGGATTGTGACAACTTGTTTTTCCAGAGCTATCAATACCAGTTGCCCAGTGCCCTAACATTCAAATGCTTCTGACTTTCCTGGCTCACTTTGAACAGCTCAAGAATCCCAAGGATACTGTGTGGCACTGTGGGCGCGTCATTGAAATCCTAATTATGTCTAATCACTTTCCCCTGGGGTCTCAAAGCCTGTGGGGCTTTGTTTTTCCTTTCAAAATGTAGCCTTATCCTGGATGGAGGGAGCAGGAAGGGCAAAGGTGGACACCGAAGTGAGCATGACAGGCGACTGCCAAAATGTGCCGAGCCACAACGGCTGGACTCGTTCCACACAGGCCTGGAAGAGGCACTGGCGCTCAAGGTGTGCCTTCTAGAGCAGGGTGGCGAACCTGGGGCTCTCGGGCCACAGCAGGCTGTGTGTAGCATGGGAAGTTCTAAAAGGTTCACCACCCCTGTTCTGGAAGGAAGCAGTTGGGGGAACAGTAAGGATACACACTTCTCATAGTATCTTTGATGTCCAGCGAAAAATATGTAATTGCGACTCAGAAGTATGAGGGCACAATTAGGAGCTGCTGTTCATCCCCGTGGAAGTGTTACCAGGTGGTGTGGTGACCAGCTCTACTCAAGCTGTTCAGTAAATCGGACAGAACAATGGATGCATGTGGAAGTTCAGCACTTATCTTAGGGTAAAAAGAAGCAAAAAAAGGAGTTTTCAGAAGGAAGGGAAGGTACATCCTGCACACAGGAAGAGCCACTGTAAGGAGAGATGGCATGGCAGCGAAGTCAATGGCTGTCACCGGTTATGCTTTCTTTCGGACTTTAGATCCAGGCCGTCTCATCAAAGCCCCGCTTGACCTCCTGCTAGAAGATTGGTCTCAGGTGCGGGGCTGGGCTTGCGTGTCAGTCAGAAGACTGGTCTCAGGTGTCAGGTTCTGGGGAGCTGCTGTTCTGCACGAGGTTATCAAATCTCCGCAGCAGCGGGCAGGGCAGGCCTAATTGCCCTGTTTGCTTTGCAGTGTGCACCCTAATCTCCTGCCTCAAGAAGGTCTATGAAATTGTGGAGATGGGTGAGGTTTTCGCTCTTCTCCTACCATCATCCCGGTGCCCCTTCTGAGCGTTTCTTTCAGCAGAGAGCTTCTCGATAGGCAGACAGAAGAGGGCACCCTGCACCCTTCGCCTCACGAGGACCCATTTGACTGAACCCCAACCCTAGAAAATACCTGGTCCTGGGAGGGATGTGGAAAGATGAGCCGCCCTTGCTCCCTGGGGTCCATGGGGCCGCCACTCTGAGCGACACAGTAGGGGTGAAGGTGGGCAGAAAAGGAAGGGACCTGATGCCGCGTGACTTCCAGAGGACAGAAGAGCCCCCCCCCCCGGCAGAGCGTCAGCCCTCCACAGAGGAGGCAGCTGCAGTGCACTCGTGGGATTTTTGAAGCTAAACAAAGGCTCCTGTCAAAGTATAGAAAGGGTTATATAGGAAGTTTAAAACTTGCTATGAATGAACAGCTGTCCTCAGCGCACAGCTTCCGTCCTTGCTACCCTGAAAAGCCAGTGTGCCCCCAGCTCACCCCTCCGTGCCGGGGGGTCTGAGCAGGGCAGCGCGGGATGTGAGTCTTAATCTCAAAAATCTCTCACATTGACACACGCGCGCAAAGTGGGCGAAACGAGTGTCGGTGCCTGGTCTGGGCACGCAGGAAAGAAGCCCTGGCCTTTGTTTGTAGTCCAAGCTGCGCAGGGGACAATAGCGGACGCCCTCCCGTCGCCGCAGGGCGCGCGCCTCGAGGCGGTGCGGTGCGGAGCGGGGACGCCCCAGGCGCCCTCCGGCCGGCGCTGCCCCACGCCCGGGGCGCTGCGCTCTGGGCGAGTCGGCGGCGGCCGGGCGCGAGGGGAGCGGTGGGCGGGCTGCGGGCTGGGGCCGGCGCTGGCGCTCTGCAGTGCAGTGGAGTGTGCGCCCAGCTCCCTATAAGGTTGGGATTAGCTCGGCGCTCCTGAGACCGAGCCAGGAGCCTGTGAGAGGCGGAGGCGGCGGAGGCGGCGGACAAAGGCGCAGCGGCAGGCAGCGCACACCGCGCGGCTGCCGGGGAAGCAGAGGCGCGGGAGGCCGAGGCACCGCCGACGCCACGGGAGCCATGGCCGAAGGAGCAGAAGGCGAGGACGAGATCCAGTTCCTGCGGACTGTGAGTGCGGGCGGCGGACGGCGGGGCGGCCGCGGCGCGGGTCCTGCGAGGTGTCCGCACCCGCGGTGCAGAGGCGACCGGCGCCGACCCGCGAGCTCGCGGGCTCCTGGAGGGGCACTTTCCCCGCCGTCGCCTTCTCCTCCTCATCACCCCTGTTCTGGACTCCGCACCCCGGACCGCCCGCTTTTCCAGCCAACTTGCTACTTGGTCTGAAACCTTTGATGCCCAAACTTCAGGCTGGGGCTGGCTCGTGGGTGCCTTGCCCAGAATCCCGGAGGTGCCTCAGCTGGCCCTCGGTCACCTCTGTACTTGCACCCGGTCGCCTTGCGCCTCGGAGGCGCCCCCAGCCCCGGGGCGCCGCTGGGAAGGGCCAGCGGGGCAGGGGCCGGAGAGGGGACTGTGGGCCGGAGCGGGCGCGGGTTCCGGGGCCCAGGGCCGGGACCCCTCGGGAGGGAACTCGCCCTGCGCTGCCCTTTCCTTAAACCTTAGCCAGCAACTGCTGCCGGGCCGTGCGCGCTGGCTGCCCGGCGCGCCGAAGACGCGGGCTCCGCTCCCCGCTCCGAGTCCCGAGTCCCGCAGGACGGGGAACCCCGTCTGTGGCTGTGCGTCACTCAGGTCCCCTCCTTGGCAGCGAGGGAGATGCTCCGCCCTAATTTTTTTCCAGTGGGGGAGGGTAGTTGCGGCTCTGTCAGGCTTATCCCTTAGGAACTGACTGAAGCCTTTTTAGGTACCCCGCCGGGAGGGGTTGGGGGGCATTGAGATGCGTCCTGTCCGGAGCAGATTTCAGCCGCGTGACCTTGAGCGAGTCTCATAATCTGCCCTGCTTGCCCTCAGGCCTCAGTTTCCTGCTGTGTAAAATGGAGAAAATATAACCACGGTTTGGGGCGGTGATGAGAATTAAATGAAATAGTGACTGTCGGAGTGTTTGGCAAACTGCAGATTGCTCTCAGTACGGGTTGTGTGGGAGCTGCGTGGCTGTCAGGGATTTGGGTTTTTTCTCACACTCTCCACCGTGTACTCCTACCCTTTAGACCTGGTAATGAAAGACCACAGCGCCCGAAGTTGTTGAAGTGCTTCTGTCCAATACCCTTCAGTTTTTCTTTCAAATGTAGTTCCTTCCTAAGGCAGGGATGTGGGACTTGTTGGGGGGTTGGAAGGACACGTCACTCTGACTGCTGAGGAGTCATCTCTTCCAGGTCTGATCTGGTCCCATTCGCATCTCCTACACTGCGCACAAGATGGCCCCACGCTTGCAGCTCATTAGATCCTTTTTGTTCCAAAGCTGCCCTTTCTCCCAAAGGAGCCTGTGGACCTCAGCTTTTTTCTGCCAAGAGTCTCCAGGGTGAGAGGGTTGGCGGCTCAGGTGCTTCCAGCCGTTTTCTCCTCCATCAGTGATTTGTTCTGCCCGAGCTAAGCTGTGAGGGAGTCCTGACTGACTCACACCCACACAGCGTCAGCTTTACATGAATGGCCTCGGGAGTTGAGGCCTAGGAAGCCAGTGGTTTGCTCCGTCTCATGTGTTTCTCTTAGCCTCGGTGCCCATCATCTCTGACTTGTCCTTTCCAGAGGGCAGTGGAACTTCTTAGGTCCACCTGTAGTCAAGGTTTATTACAGAAGTGGTTGGCTTCCTGCTCCAGAGAGGAGGGCAGGTGAACCTCTTTAAAAGCCTGCTGGAACCGCCTGTGGGCTTCAAGACCAGGTGAAAGATCCTTGTAGCTGGGTGCAGTAGATCAGCGTGTGTGGCTCACCGGGAGCTAAAGTAGCCACGGGGGTCTGTCAGCTGTGCAATTACTGATCTTTTTTTTGTCTTTTAATCACCCAAAGTGGTTTTTTTTTTTTTTTTAACTGCCTGAAAGGCAGATTAACATCATGTTTAGTTCACTGGGAAAAAAGTAGGGGAAGAAACAGAAGCATGGGAAATCAAATATCTTAGCCATTGTTGCCCAGTAAGTAGGTTTCTGGTAATTGTTATTATATCATGTTAAGTTAAACTCCCAGTGGAGCTGGCCAAGGAATATTACTCCACAGGGTAGATTTGGGAGAAAACATTGAGACCAGAGCTGCAATTTTGTAAACTTGACATACTCCTCCATTATCTATGAATTAGACAACTTCAGTTGTCAGCTGCTTTTTCTCTTCTGGAAAAAGTTTGAGATTACAACATCCTCCCACTTTTGGGGGAGTTGGAGTCATGAGCTGTCTCCACTGTGGATCTCTCACCTGCCACTGCCTAGGTGGGAGAAGGTGACTCACGTCAAACTCACCTTTGCTGTGAGATTTTTTTTCTTTTCCATAAATGGCGTTTTCTAAAGCATTTTCACTATGTGTTGATAATGTAGCATCTTAACATCCTCCCAGACCAGAAGGTGGCCGTTTGACAATGTAGTGGGATTATATGTTTACAACTATGAAATTTAGAGAACCTATCCCAGGGAGCAGAGGCTTTTGAACCTATTTTTAAAAAGACAGACCACAGAACAGCATTATGGCATGGATCCTAATCAAATTTTTGGTGATTATGGTACCACTGTGTATTATAATAGAGCCCCAAAGCAATCAGAATTATCCAGGGCAGGAAATGGGCCAGGAGTATTGCAGCAAATACAAGTGTGTGCTGCGGTTTTAGACACTTGCAAGGTGTTGATGGTGGTGTAAAAGGTGGTGTAACACTCCAGACCCCCTCTGGCTTGTGGAAAGGCACGGACGCCCATCGGACAGTCAAACCGACCGGTGGTTGTAGCAATTATCTCTCAGGCTGGAATATCCCTGCCCCTCCTTTTGACAGTGGCAACATCCTCCCTTCTAATTGCTCTTGCCAACGTAGTCAGTGTCCCTGATGTGGCTCTGAAGCAGATAAACCTGCCAGCCACTGATCGGGAAAGCAAGAAGTTATGGTGAGAAGAGTGACAGTTACCCTGTCTTCAGGCAGGAGGTGCAGTGGCTGGCACCTCAACACGCTTTGAGAGTGCCAGCAAGATGTTTTCTCTCTGCTTCCTCCCTGGTATCCCTTTAAAAAGCAAAATACAGCCCCAAGCCTTTGCTTACTGGTAACACATCACAGTCCTCTTTCCAGTCCTCTTCCCCATAGAGGTGATTAAAACCATGAGAGTAAGGGGAACATTGGTCCCCCTTCGTTTCAATGAAAGGTCACAGAAGGCCTAATTTACCCTGCCCCGAGAAAAAGTGCTGTACATAGTACTTAGCTTTGCAGCTGTTTAGGAATAAGAAGCCTTACTTGGTTGGAAAAAGAAAACCCAGGAACACTCTCCTCACTGGAATTCCTCCCTGTGAGGTGCGCCAGACAGATCCCTGCACTTGAACTGGGGCTCAGGGTGACAGTGAGCATTTTCTTGCTGGTTTATAGATTGCTGCCTGTTCTCTTCTCACCAGGCTCCATTTACCTAGCAGCTCCACAAGGAGCTTACGGGAAGGAGGTGGACGAGCGTGACATGTTGCAGGCTCTGTGGTCCTGGTGCCTGGGAGTAGGAATGAATCTCACCTGAGCTGCCCAGGGCTGGGGTGCGTCCTTGTAGAGTGGGCAGGGTCTGTCCTGCTGAACTATTTGATAGATCAGATGAGTCGGAAATGCTCCCACACTCTGGGCCTCCGAAGGTCACTTCAGGGGGCACTTTGTGGCCCTTTTCCTCCTCTTCTTCCATGGCTCCTCAGAGCTGGTCTGATTCTGCACCAGCGTCAGTGGAGCTGGACACTTGCGGTCCTCGTTCTGAGGAAAAGGCCCCCAGTGAATGTGCAGAGGAAACTGAGTGCTTTTCCAAAAGAATTAACTAGAATCAGGCTGCGTCAGCACCTAGGGTTGGTGGCTCTGAGCGCTGCCAAAGGCTCACATGCCCAGAGCCAGGTTTCCTGAAGGGTTTTTAGTTGCTGAGAAACCAGATGACAGCTTTACGCCTACAAATGTTTGGGACGTGATAGCCACACTACCAGTGGGGTGAAATCTCAGCATAAGTCAGCAGTTTGAAGGATCTGTGGCCGAGGTCTGTGCACTATCGATCATCCATGTTCATATGATTGAGCCAGGATAGAGATACTTATATGACACATGGTGTTTTTAAACAAACTTTGATTTCTCTTCTAATACTGGTGTGGAGTAAAAACAAGTATATCTCTCTCCAGCTCTTTTGGGCTGGTTTGAGGGGGGAAATGTTGAAAAAGAAGAGTGGAAGAAATTTACCTAGAGAATAAAGTATTCTGATTATTTTTGAAGGATTTGTGTATAAATAGGTTTTATATCTAGCTATATTTGACTCTTTGCTTGTCTTGTGATAATTTATTTTTGCTCCTTCAAAAAGACATTTCATACTTTGATTTTTCTTTTAATTACTAGTGAGAATTTTAAATTTAGAAGCTACTAACTCCATTATTCTCTAATTGACTTGGCATCCTTCTGAATGATTGCTTCCAATCTCTCCTGTGAGACAAAGAGGTCCTGTGTCTTAGGAATGTAATATTATAGCTCATTTCCCTTATTCCACATCGATATAAACCTTTCTATATTAGCTCTGTCCTTAAAGCTACTCTTAATGCAAGATTTATCCAGTAGGAGTGAAATGTTGTAATAAAGAAACTGAACTAAGAGCAATTCTTATTTCTAGCAGTAGCTCACTGTGACCTTCAATGAATCACTTAAGAAAATTGAGGCTTTTGTTTCCCCCTTTCTTCAGAGCACTTGCCTTAACAGAAGTGCAGCTAAAGCACCTGTATTCCAAAAATACCCCAAATGAGAGATGTGTTTCACAGAGCACTGTCATCCTGTCTGTCTTGTGCTAGTAAACTGACCCTGCTTGAGAAATGGCTCTTGTTGAAAAAAAGCACCACCGTGGCCCCTTTTGTCTAACATCCCCTCTGCCTCCAACCTCAAAGATGGTGGACCGTCTTCAGCACAGGTCTCACCTCAGTGTGTCAGGGCAATTGATTTACGCAAACTGCAGTTTTCTTGAAGTCTTTGATTAGCCGCCATAAGAAAGCAAGGCAGCTGGTGTAAGACCTTCTGTTAGCCAGGTACCTCCCAGGATTCCAACCATCAAGTAATATCAGAGTTATTTTTTTTCTTCCTAGAAAATACCAAAGCTCCTGTTTCCCATCGGACTAAGTCTTATTGAATCCCATAACTCTTCCTTTCAAAGCTATCCCTCCTGTTCCCCCTCTGCTCTGTTTTATGAGCTTCTTCTTTTCCCCCAGACCACTGGGGACCAGCTTTTCCATTAAACCAATGTGCTTTTCCTCACAGGGATCCCACTGCTGTGTGGCACCTGCTTGTGGAGCAGGGGCCTCAGAACACTTCCTATGGCTGCAGCACACAAAGCAGATGCTCTGTGGTGGGGCCAGGCCAATGCTGAGGCCACAGGACACTGGCTGTCCTTCCAGCTCGGAGCTTCCAGGCTCAGGCTGGTGTCCTCTTGGCCATTCTCTGGCTTGGGGTATTTTAGGGACAAAGAGATTTCCAAGCCACTGCAGTTTCCCTTGGTTCAGTGAGTTTTGCCATCAGAGCACCTCTTCAGCTCTGAGAGAAGGAAGAAAAAGTACTGGCACCTCCGGCCTGATCCTGCTACAGGGATGAGCCTCCTGAGATGCCAAGATTTTTTCCCCTCTTCTTATGTCATTTTTCATTCCCAGTTGCTAGAAAACAGAGTTCAGATGTACTCTGAGACTGATAATGCAGTATCCCCAAACAAAAAAGGGACGACACCTCCGCTCCTCACACACCGTTCTCTTCTCCACCCCACAGCACACTGGCTGCTGACACCATAGTCCTGTGCCAGGAATTTGTCCTTTGAGAGGGGGAGAACACTTATGGAGGCACCAGTGCCACCCTTACCACTTTCCACCTCCCTAGACAGTGAACTCTTCATTGATTTTAGATCTTCAGCCCTTGCACAGACTGGTCTACTTGAGGTGATCATCTGCCTTCTGTACCCAAGAAGAGGAAAAGCAGGCATCTACTCCTCCAATGAGATTGCAGTGAGATGTAGGCCTTGGGCTCACTGGAGCCCTTTTCGGGGGTGACAGCTGCTTGCTGCAGGAGAGAGCTCTGGAGACAGAGCTGCCGCTGCCTGTGCGGAATGCGACCAGGCATCAACAGTTTCCCTCCCGAGATCAGTTTATCGACAGTTTTATGCCGTAGGAACCAGCCAGCGTGGTAAGCAAGGTACCTGAGCTGTAAGGAAAATGCAGGAATGAGAGTCTGGGCTGTTGGCAGTATCAACGTGATCCATGTACAGAAGGATACCATTCTCCTTGGTCTGCCTTTGGGTAGGCAATGCCTGAAGAAATTCTGTCAAAACTGAATGGCAATGTACTAATAAAGATTTTTAAAAAACCCAAAAAACAAAAACAAAACTGAATGGCAAAATTGTTAGCTCAGCATGCACCATTAATGATTAGCATCATCATCAACTGAGTGCAGCCAGTACCTATAGGAATCGGATTGGAGAAGGACGAGGCTGTTGGGGACCATTTCTGGGAGGGACAGGGCTGGCACTGAACTGAGTAGGATCAGAAGCATCAAGGATCAGGGGTTTTGGCAGTGGAGCAGAGGAGGAGAGAAACTCCATCTTTACTTCACAGCGCAAGGTGAGGAAAAGAAACCTGAATTGACGAGGGTGATAATGGTGGTCTTCTTAGAGACTGGTGCCCAAACTCCAACCCCAAACCCAAGTACTGCCAAGTGCCAACACTGCAGTTCAACCTGGGTACTGAGGTTTTAGTATAGATAAAACAAGTCACATCATTAACATCCTTTATTGTAAAAGATAACACATGCACCACAGGTTCACACTACTCTCGAGGAGGAGTGACCCCCCCCCAAGCAGTAAGAAGACCATGCACTGCATGCGGGACTGGGGTTAAAACGTGTTTCATTTTGGGTCATTCAGAATCAGAGACAAGACCAAGATAGAGGAAATCTCTGCTTACAAGATGAGGGAGCTCCACATGAAGTAAGAACTAAAAGTCCCCTTGCCTGAAGTAGAAGTGTTCGAATGACAGAATGCTGTCATCAGTTACTGTAACTGTTGCTGTGTCCCTCCAAGGTCTAAGTCCTGAAGCCAACTCTGAACAATTCACGTGGAACTCCAAGGAGAATGTCATGAAGAGCCGATTATCCTCCCCCAGAGCAACAGGAATGGCTCTTCTTAGGGCGCTGGCACTGCACCTTACTGGTGACATTACATTCTGACAATTTCACAGTTGAGTTCTCTAACAGACCTGAGCAGAGAGTCAGTCAGTGGGACTGTAGGAAGAAATGGAAAATTCTGTCAGTGGCTCATAAATGTCCACGGTGTAAGAAGTATTGATTAGAACCGTTGTGCTCTGTGCCATGGACCAGATCCAGGATGTAAATGACAGGGCTGTGGGAGGGATCCAGTTGGCAGAAATACCACGTTGGTCAGAAGAGGAATCCGAGGTCAGGTGGAGATAGAGCAGCTGATTGTGAGAGGTGTGAGCCCCTGATCAGCCCTCACCTCCACTGCCCAGGACACATGGCTGTGGTGCTAAGCTCTGCCAGTGCTTTCCCTTGGGCTGGCCCTGTCTGTGCAGGCTGATGCAAAAGAAGTCCAAGAGCAAGCTGCAGTGAGGCCTTGAACAAATCCCATCCTTCTGCGAGATATTTTAGGATGAAAAATGGTAGTGAATATGCCAGTCATTTGGATAAAGCATTCGCTGCACTATTCGGTAGCATTTTTGTTACTAGATGCCTACCGATTGTCTCTGGCTTTGAGTTTATCCTTTATAAATTGACATGGTAATGATGATTCTATCTGAGGGATGCCTCGAAGAGACACCACCGAGTCCCCTTCAGGATAATTGGGTATGCATATGGATAATTAGATAGATAGGATAATTAGATATGCGTATGTGGGAGGATTAAATGGAAATAACAGTTGCTCGATTCCTACCAGTTTAAAGTAAGAACCACACATTTGGTCAGTTGCAAATTTGTACACACCTTAGATTGGAGAAATTACTGAATGAGACACTTCTGGGATACAGCAGGTAGCTTTCTGATGGCTCAAGCTTTGCTGAGAACAGTAGACCTGATCTGTGTGTTGAAAAAAAAAATTCTTCACAGTACCAGTCAAGCGAGACTCCTGTGCTGTGGGATTCAATGCAGCTCTGGCTGAATTCTTGGAATCTGTTTGCATGAATGGAACGCACTCCCTAGAATGCACGATTTTTTTTTTAAGTAGGATCAGGCTTGCAGTGCATATCAAGGTCCTTAGCTAGAAATGCCAACATAAAAGACAATCTATCATTTATTACAGTATTGTAAGAGAGATTGACAGGCAAGTAGATTAATAGGCTTAATAAAAGATAGGCATTATCATCAAAATGAATGCAGAGTTTTCTATCCTTTAAACACCTTTAAAATTGTCATATAGCTATAGATATTGTAAAACTTTAACCAGGCTATCCATTCAGCATTTATGGACCAACTGTTACTGTTCAGCCCTGAACATGTTCTTGGAGTCACGCAGGTGAACAAGACGGCTAAATGTTGGATGACCCTAGCAGCTCACGGTAAAGAAAAGCCTCTGTCTTCTTTTGAATTAGCCAGGAAATCAGTCACTTCAGAATAATCCATAACAAGAAACTTTTCTGAGCTTCGGTGACAAAAAAAATTGTGTCTTTTTTCTTGTTAAAATGTATCACCTTGGGAGAGTTTATTCCATACCTGTTTCCTCATGTGTTAAATGAGGGAAATAACTGCGCCTTTCTCAAAGGAATATTGCAAGGATTAAATGAGTGAAGCCATATAAGGTTCTTAGAAGAGCGCCAGCAGGTAGTAAGTCCTCAATAAATATTAGCTATTAATATTGTCTCAGCAAACACTGTAAACAGTGATATTAGTTGCACTAGCCATTGCAGATGTTATTACAAATACACTTTAGACTTAGGAAGCACAAAGAGAATCCCCTGTGGTTATTGTTCTAGTCTGGATTCCTGACGTTCCACTTACCTAGGAGCAGGAGCAGCTTTATGAATTGGAGATGAATCTGCAGTGGGCAGGCCTCAGGAGTATAGATTGGCATCTTGATGCAAAAGCTAGATAACCTTCTTCCAGCAATCTCTAATTAATGGTGCCAAAGAATGAGCAGCATTTTTTGGAGAGATGTCAGCCACAAAAAACTTCTTTGTTTTGTTTGGAGAGGTTTTTTTGGTTTTTTTGTTTGTTTGTTTTTTGTTTCTTTGCTAACTTATGTTTTAAGTGTAGCAATTTCCTTTTCTGGAAATTCATTGTATTTTCAACAAAATACAAGATCATCCTATTGTAAAGATCTAGGTCGTCATTTTATCTGAATTATTTTCTGGTCTAACAGTAAAAAGAATGAAATGTCAAATAATCTCGATCCTTGCTACCTACTGTGCTGCCTCCCACCCGAGGCCCAAGGACACAGTCAGGGACATTGGTCCAAAACTCTGATTCATTCTCTCTCCTTCCTATCAAACTGCTTTCAATCTTCCCTCTCCCTGCTTTCTGTGGAACTAAACTGGATGATGGTGTTTAATCAACCCCATTCATTCTTGATGACAGAATTGACCTGTTAAAATACTCCTGATGAGTGACAGGCATACAGAAAGTCTAGGAATGCAGCAGGTTGATAGTTACCTTGTTGTTGATTAGGTTATATAACCCTAAATGGCCCCTCACTTAATTCCATTCACAGAGCTGAACACTTCATTAGGGTAAGTAGATGGGAAATTTAATTTAAGAAACTAAAGCAAGGTTTCTCCAAATAAAGGAGCATGTGTGGGCTTTTATTTCCTTAATGAATGGAGATTTCTTCTGATGTTGAATCTGAGTGTTTCACTAATTATCCATCACTTTTACTTTTGAAAGTGTAAATAGAAGAGTAAATTATATGGAAGAGCTATTTTACCTATTCTAGCCTCAGTTTTCTAATCTATAGAATGATGAAAATCCTGATTCACAAGGAGGGGCCAGAATGAAATGGACAGATCTCAAGATTCTGCACAGCAAGGCTCTATTGTAATTTGATGTCACTGGGCTCCTAAGATCTGATAGTCTAGAGTTTGAGGATGTTCTCCAAAAAATGTTCTAAATGTACTCCAATGAGGCCACACACACATTGCTATGGTTTCAAACATTCATGTGTCTCCCGAAAGTTGGTGTGTTGGAAACTTCATCCCTAAATTTATATGTTGAAGGTACTTGGAGGAAGGGACTTAGGAGACACATGTTGAGATGAGGTTATGCTGGTGGCGTGAGTGGCTTGAACAGGAAGCAACCTGAGCTTGTGTAATCTCCTGCCTCTTGTGTGTTCACTAGCCCCTCTGCCATGCTGTAATGCAGCATGAAGCCCCTCACTAGACCCCCACACTGTGTTCCTGGACTTCCAGGATCCAGAAATGTGTGTCAGTCAAATGTCTGTTGCTTATCATTGGCACCATATATAGTGTATTAAGTGGAGAACAAGCTGAGACATGCACCTTAGAGCTTGGGTAGAAGTGTTTCTGGCTCCAAATGTATGGAGCTTAGTATTCTAATTAAATTTTACAAAGAAGTTACTCTGACATAATTTATATATAAATATTGTACTGGCTTGTAATTAAGCATGATTGTACACAATTCACAGGAATGATTATAATTGGTACAATTTTGCCTAACTAGAGCATTAATTTTTTTCAATGGATTTCCCTGTTCTCTTCTCTTACCAGCCTTAAATTTAATGATTTCTCTGGCAACATGTCCCATTTTGACATTGTTTTCACCACTGTCACCAGTGTCGATACCCTTCACATGCAGTGTCTGATAAGAGTGGTTAAGAATTTAAAGTCAGACAGGCCAAAGTGTGAGTTCTGGGTTGGTTTGCTTTACTCTGAGAACTTTGACAGTTTCCCCATCCATAGAGTGAGGGTATGAAGAACTTTATGCTTACAGAGCCATACTCTGTAAGCATCGCATCTCACTCCTTCTGAGCATGTCTTTTCTGTGCTATCGTGTCTGTTGTGATGCATGTGTATTTTAGGGGTAGGTCCTCCTTACTGTGGACTAGGGAAATCCCTTTGTCAGGGCTATTTTGTAAGCCACCTGGATGCTGACACAACTCCTCAGTGATATGGGAACTTTTTGGGCAGGGGATAGTGGTAAAAGAGGTACATAAATTATTTATTTACTACACTTTATAACTCAGTTAATTGGGAACAAAATCCAAGTAGTCCTGTCACCTGCAGCCAGGAAGCCATAGGCAAATAAAAAAATCTGTGGATGAGCCTTTGCTTGATTTTTTTTTTAAATGCATGAAGGTCATGATTCCAAGTCATGCTTTTAATGAACCACAGAACCTGTGCCTAACTCCCAGCTGTTGAAGTGATGACAAATACTTGGACCGATCCCTGGGCCTTGGCCTCTGGCTGAGCTAAGAGCATGCCACTCATGTTCGCATCTTGGGGAGGCCTCCAGGACACAGAGGAGGATAAATAATCACAAAGCTAAAGAGACTTCCAAATGAGTCTTAACTGTACAAATTAAGTGAAAATTTGATGCAGGTTTATTAGGGCTTTAGAGAAAAGGAGATTGAGTACAAACCCCCTTTTAACACACTGATTAAGTATAATACATCTTTGAAAATGTTCAAATTTTTTTCAGTGTTTACTGAGTTAAATTGAAGCCAATACTTTCCTAAAGAACCATAAGGTTAATATAACTAAGTAAAGATCCCTGCTCACCACCTGTTTATTTTTGTGGAAGGAAACTGAGATGCTATTCTTCATTCATCCATCTAAGTAAATCCATTTAAGTATCGTTGAGTACTTACTGTGTAACATGCATGTGGTAGAGATTAGAAAAGATTTAAAGATGAGGAAAATACATAATCCCAGTCTCATGGGTCTTAAATGTAGTCTGAGAGTTAGACACCTAAAGAACTATAATAAAACCAGGACAAAATGTCATAATCGAATGTAGTTTTGTACCCCTGGTGGAAGCTCTAGAAAGAGAGGGTGTCAATAGGGTATTGGTAGATTGCAAATGGCCTTAGGTCATTTGGGACAAAACGATCAATCACATGGAAATGAAAGGACAAGTGTGTGGCGTTCTGTGACCTCTTAGGGACAGAGCATGAGGGGTGATACATGGAAAACCATATTGAATAGTAAAGCCAGAAAACTATTTGCAGAGCAAATAAAAGTTACCTGGCCTTAAATTTTTAGGTAATAACAAGCTACCTAACAAAGACAATAAGGTAAAAAGTTCCCAGGCATATGCTTAATTTACTCCTGCCTGGTTTTGATAATAAAGTCTATGGTATAGATGTAGAGTATATGGGAATTTGGTTGGCCCTTTAATGACAAATTAGATCATTTGAGCCGTTGCAACTGTAAACTAGACCTGAGGTATTTTATGCTAGTAGAAAAAAAAGAACCTCCTCTAATGAAGAACTGGTATTGGCTGTAGATGGAAGGGAAAGAAGTCTCATGTTGCATCAGTACTTTGCTTCGTGTCATGAGAACCATCCTATAGCTCCCGACAGGGATTCACCTTGGCTCAGACCAAGGGGTTTAAAATGTCAGATGATAAAGTAGTTACTTCACGATCATGTGAGCATGGAAAGCAGTTATCACCGAAGGTGTGCGCCCTGGCTGAAGCCAGGCTGAGGATTCTGAGTGTTGATAGCTAAGCTGTAGCTTCATCACCTGAACTCAGTCTGTTAAAGGTCCATGGCTCCTCCCTCCTGCAGACGGACAGAAGTCCATAGGACACCAGAGCCCTTTAGAGCCACTAGTGCTAGTGAAGTACAGCCCCTTGCCCAGCATCCACTACAGATCTTGCTCCCCTGGCTTTGCCCTTTGAACCTACCTTCGTTATATCTAATGGCCAGGGAAATAGAAGATCAGAATTAAAATCAGTACATTTAGATTGCTTTCAATGTTGCCAAAAGTTTAGTTAAAGAAAATGACTTCAGAGTACATTGGACCCTCAAATTATGGCCGACCTGACATGAACAACTTGGGTTGATTAGATTAATCTGCTATCATTACCTATAGCATGTGCCCAGTTAACATCCTGATCTCAGCTGTATTGACTTAGTTACAACCAACCCTTGGGAACCAATGGAGTTCGTAAGTCAAAGGCTCAGTGTAATTGATAATTATTATTTTCTGAACTAAATATTTGATGATACTGTAAAATTTTGTTTCATGTCATGTAATCTGCTTTTCTCCATCAAACCAGATACGTCCTTGGGTGCAAGGTCTTCTTCTGTACTTACTGGCATTTCTTATAGTTGCTATCAATCCTCAGATTTGGTACACGCTGACTCAGTAATTACTCAAAGGATTTTCTCATGCATTATTTCTGGCAGTCCTCAATGCTTATGCTAGCTATTCAGAAAGTGTGACTTCAGACCCCAATTGTATGGTCTTATTTAATTCCTCATAAAAAACAGATTCCACATTTAGAAATCAGATTTCATTCTCAGTTTAACAGTGTGAACTTTTAATTCATCATCTAAATTTTTTTCAGAAGTGAGTGTGTGTGTGTATGTGTGTGTGTGTCTGAGATGAAGTCAGCAACTTCAGATTTTTAAACTTGTTTCTCCCTGATTTATCCCCAAGGGCCAACAACTTTAGTGTATGTCACATAAACATGTCAAACAACCTTATGCAAAGAAATAGAGGGAATGTCAAGATTCTAAGTTTATTTGAAGTCCAACGGAATGGTGTCTAGTGTTTACCCATACAGCATCACTATGCCTCTGTAAAGGCTATTGCCTCCATTTTACCTGCAGACACCTTTGTGGAGGGCATTATCCTCTTTAGGGCTTACCATTACTGCCTTGTAGACCTACCTAATGAAGAGGGCCACCCACTGTGGCTTCTTTTTATCACCTAAGCTTTAGTTGTCCCTTCTCACGTTCTTTTCTTCAGGCTGTAAGTCCCATGCTGCTTTTGCAGTGAAGCTGTGACTCTGTCATTAGCCACAGTGAAGTCATGAAAGTTATCAGTCTCCTTGCTTTTCCCAAGAGCTTCACTACAGTTCTAGGGATACTACATACAAGCAGTCATATGTACACATATTTCATTTGTTTTACTAAGAATGATCTGTTACCTTCCTTTCCAGCTATTCCAGAGGTGTAATGATATCCTGGGCTTTGGTTTGTGGTTCTAATATTGATATTCAAATGCTGGAATCATTTTGTGGCTTTGAATAAACTCAGACCTGGCATTTATTTACATCTGCCTTGGGAGGTAGTAGCACTTCTTTTCTCCTCTGCTTTCTCAGACCTATTCTTTTTTCAACTCTTGCTCACATCGCTGCTTATTCTCCACCTTCTCTTTTTCCTTGTTGGGAGCTGCTTCTCTTTCTCCTCATTTCTTATTTCCCTCTCTAATCTTCCTCTGGAAATATTACTGCCTACAGGTAAAGTTTAGTCCTGAGTCGGAGTGCGTCCCAGGAGGGCTCCCCTGAAGGACACTTAAGGTCAGAGTTGCAGCGCTTGCTGCCTGTTGCTGACCTGCTGCAGCTGTCCAGCGAGTCTGCTCTGCAAGCCTCGGAAGTGTCTTGCAGGTTTCCAGAGGATGCATCAGGCACGTGGACTGGTCAATTTTTAAAAATCCATTTTATACATAGTAAGAACTGGTATGTCATTATAAGTTGAGTTTCCAGTAATAGATCAGTATCATTCAAATTTGTCTCAAAAAGAAAAAAACAAATTTATATGTCCAAAAGATACATCCAACAAGAAGAAAGTCAGCTGTTTGACTTATCCAGAGAATATACTTGTCTCAAACCAGTGATCTATGGAGGTTTTAAAGTTCATAGTTGTGTTCACTGAGTAAGGAATTCAGAGAGACAAAAGAAAATCGATGTTCCTGGGAGAATATTCTATCACACATCCTTGTTTGGAGGTGTGTAGTGTTTCACTTTGGAGCATTTGTGTCAAATATTGTAGCACGTGAGCTTGGACTTGAGCTACACTATGGAATTCTTTTCTCTAGCACTTAAATTTTTTGACATCAAAATCACAATATTCGTACTCTTACAATTTGACAAATAACAGCATCTTTTAATCTAATGCTGGCCCACAGGACCAGCCTATGCTCAATGTAAGCAGTGTGCAAGACAGTAGTCATCAGTGTGCGACTCCAGCCTGTGTTGCTTGATGGGCAAGAGACTGTAGACACACAATGCCAAAGAGGACACAGGTGACAGAATCCAGAGAGCGGGGCCGAAAGGCAATAATTGGTAAATCAGGAAAATAGTACAAATTGGTGAAAGGGGGTAATCTAGAATGAAAATATAAAACCCAGAAAGTATTCTAAAGGGCAGTTTTATAGATGAATCTTTTAAGAGAGGGAAAAGGGACCAAGACAAGGAGGGGAGGAGTAGGGGATGAAAAAACTGCTGCGATACGTGCATGTGCCAGCTTCCCACCAAGAGCATAATCATTATGTGCTGCAATTAAGTACTAATAAAAATAAAAATTCCAGAGATCTTAGGACCCTTTGGGCTAGAACATTCCATTCACAGACACAGCTGCTCAGTCTTTCCTTGCCTTACATTCTGTGGAGGCACCATCCTAACCAGTAACTTAATGATTAATGTAGGTCAAGGCGGTGTTTGGTTCAGTTTTCAAGGTCTATTTTTCATTTCTTTAAAAAAAAGTAGCAGAAGTGACAAAGTTTTTGAACTTTACCGTACTCCAGTCAGGTTATTGTCCTAAAATAATTAAGGTACATTCTCTCATGGGCCTCATTGTCTTTGCCTCGTCAACCAAATTTACCCATTTTCTTTCCTCATGCTTCCAGTTTACTACCAAACTGGACACTACTGCAGAGTTTCTTTTGCTCTCTTTCTCCTTTGTCTCCCTGTTTGCAGTATGGCCTCCTCAAAGCGGTAATTCCCATAATTCCCTTTTGCCGTTGCCCCGTTTTCCTCTCACAAATGTACCTTGTTGCCCACAAGCCCGTTGCTCTATTCCTAGGCTGGTTCACCCAGGAGCTCTCCGTCGTCTTCTGCAACCAGTCCTACTCCACATCCCTACACTTTTCCCAACCACTGTACCTTCACATCATGATTCTGTCCCGTATCTTGTTAACAGTTCTATGCATTGGCTGGAATTATCAGTTTTAATTCCTGTAACTGACTAGTAACTGGAATTATAGGCATAGAAGTGGTAGTTGCAGTAAGAGTGGCTGCTCAGGGACACCCTGCTCCTGAAGCTGTCAACACTCCTGGTTGCACAGAATTAAACTGTGAACTTAGAGGTAGTTAAATTTTAATTTCACATAATTCTCTCTCTCAGATCACTCATTTAGCTTGTGGATTTTAGTCTTTGAGCTGCTGTTAGCTCTGCAAACTTGGTCTATCACTCATTCCTCGCCACAGTGAGTGCTTTGTACATGCAGAGGCTCTTCCTCTTTCCCAGGTGTCTGCTTCCCTCAGAAGCACTGTGCTTGAGCGACACCATTTCACCTGCCATCTTAAGAGCAGTATTGCAAGAACTGACTTTAACAGCTGGCTTCAGAGTAGAACCTCTTCATCATACTGCATATTATTTAATAATTAGAATTAACTTCTTAACAAATATACTTTGGACCTTTAAAAAAATAATCTCTAAAAATTCACTCATTCCTTTTCATAAGCTAATTTAAAGTGTTCTTGATGCCTAAGCATCTTCAGCACATACTCACATGGCTAAGAAGGTAAAAGAATCTCTTTAAATTTATTTCATCCCTTTTCTTATAGCTGTTTAATTTGCTGATGTTCCTACAAGGTAAATTACTAGTTAATTCTATGGTTTGGAAGGATGTACTGAAGCATAGTATGCTTTAATTAAGTAATTTTTGGTATCAAATTAGTTGCTTAACTAGAAACAGACTCTTCGTTTCCTTGTTTTACTTGGTAATGACAATGCCTCTAGTCAGCCTGCTGTGACTTTAGATGCCTGTATTTGTGTATGTGTGTGTGCGTGTGTATGTGTGTGTACACATGATTATATATGTGTGGTTCTCAAAGAAACAGTTCATTAAATTCTTTGAAAATGACTATATAGACTAATGATGAGACAAACCTGAAAAACTTGTCACCCACAGAACTTAACAGAAATGAGCTTCCAAAGAGTGTCTACAGCAACAATAAAGTTGTACAAAAAAATTAGAAGACAAAGTTAAACGCCCATATGAAATAGTAAACATACACATAATTTTTATGGTTGAAAAAAGTATATATCCAAAATATGGACATCAGTTACATGTGAATAGTATAAGAAGGAGGTGTTTGAGAATGAAGAATTTATAAGTCCTTTTATTATTTTGGAAATGTTATTAAATTGTTATGGGAAAGTAAAGATATTGCATTTAAACTTTAAATATGCAAATTGAAACTTGTAGAGGGACTTACAAAAAGAGAAAGTGCAGGAGAAGAGAAAGGACAGGGGAAGAAGGGGAGGAGAAGAAAGGAAGAGTAAAGCAAATAAAGAAGAAAAAATACAGTGGAGGAAATTTCCATCAATATAAAAGAAATGGGAAGTATAAAATCAAATGGTCAAAATGTCCACTAGTAATAATAATTATAATGAATTTGCCCTCTAAAGCTGAAGATTGTCACAGTGAATACATGAAAACTCTGAACATAAATATTACTGGAAATAATATTCCTTATCTTCCTATTAGGTTTAATTCACCAGGAAGTTATAGAAGGTTTGTGTATATCTGAAGAAGAAAGCAAACCTGGGCCATCCTATAGGAGACATTGATAAATTATGCTTCAGTGGGAGATTTTAATGCTTTTCTCAATTTATTGGTCAAGTATCAGTCAGTAAGACTGTAAAAGAATTGAAAGATAAAATTAAAAATGTCCTATATCAAAAAATGACCAAATGTATGCTAGTTTCAGCAGTATATAAAAAGTGATCATGTACTTGACCAGAAATAAAATTTCTAAGTTTTAGATGATGAGTCTTATACAAGTAAAACTTTCTAATCATAGAACAATGTAATTTAGCAATCAGTTACAAAAAAAGATACCTTTAAGAAACTTTGTATATTTGGAAATTAAAAATAAAATACTTTGTAATGACCCTAAATGGTTTTCACATGTAGGATAAATCATACTAGATATTAAAACCCTAGGCTCAGAATGAAGATAGCAGAAACTTGTATATTACACAAGTAAAATTTGTATATTATAACATAAGCAATACTTAGGGAAAAATCCAAACCTTTGAAGATGAGAAACCTTTAAGGGACTACATACCAAATGTCAATATTGTCATAACCCCGTTTCCAATATTCATGTGCGATTGTAGCACAATAGCCATATACAGTAGAAAAATGAATGGGTGTGCTTGTGTACCAATAAAACTACAAAAACAGCTGGACAGTTTGGACCATGGCTCTTGTTTTACCAACCTGTGACTTAAAGGTTGATACTAGAAAAAGAAAAAGGTTGGACTAAAATCATCTAATTTTAGAGCCTGCCAGAAAAAAAAAAAGACCAAAGAGGAAAGGGATTTGGGATTTGGGGCAGAGGAAAGAAAAGAAGGGAAAGAAAAAAATTGAAGGCAAGAAGAAAAAAATGGGAATGGAGCTTGTGTATATGGAGTTTGGGAGGTTACAAGGAGGGCTATGGAATGGGAAAAAACTATTTTACAGACTGCTTTTGCATGATCCTCTGAAAATAGAGCCTCATGTAAAGATTAACTTTCAATTCCATTTATTTGAGAGGTCCAAGCCGAGGGGCATAAGCATGAGCTAAGAAGAGTGGGAGGAAGTCACCCCCAGGCACGCCTGCTCAGCACTGTGCTCTCTCCTGCCTGTCTGAGCACAGCAATGGAGCAGAAAAGGGAGAAGGCACCCAGGGGAGCCTCAGAGTCTCCACAAGAGTTACCACACTGAGCAATTTACCAAAAGCTGCTAGAATTGTGAGAAAGACTGGCACAAAAGAGGAAGCATGTAGAACAGTGAGGGGAAAAGACTGAGAAGAGAATTTTATAAATCACTTTAGGCTAATAATTTCTTTTTTCTTTTCTTTTTTTTTGAGACAGGGTCTCGCTTTGTAGTTCAGGCTGGCCCTGAGCTCAGCCTCAAACTCACATCACAGCAATCCTCCTGCCTCTGCCTCCTGAGTGCTGGGATTACAGGCGTGAGCCACCACGCCCGGCACTGTGGTGTGTGGTACTGGTTGCTGCTGGGGTGCGTCTCCACACCCAGTGTTGTATGTGGTAACCAGGGATCTAACCCAGGTCCTTGGGCTTGCAAAACAGGTGCTGGAACCACTGAGCTAATCCCCGGGCCCAAGGCTAATAACTTTGAAACTTTAGGTGTTGGGTCAGATTGCCAGGGTATAAATTATTAAAATGTCTCAAAAAACTGAAGGGCGGCTTATATAAACTATTTAATAAAATTAACAGACATTGTTATTATGTGAAGGAACAAAAATGTTTATTCTCCCAACACAAGGCTCAGATAATTTTACAGGCAAATTCTATAGTAGTAAAAAAAAGCAACTGATAATTCCAGTTTTGCAAACCTATCTATTTGATTAGTTGGTTGGTTGATTGAGAGAGTCTCACTGAGTTGCCCAGGCTGGCCTTAAATTTGTGATCTGCAGGCCTTACCCTTGTAAAGGCTGGGATTACAGGCATGTATCGTCATACCCCAAGCAAAATCTTCTATACGAGTATAAGAAGCAAAACTAAATTAATCTATAGGCTGGCACAACCTTTAAGCAAAATTAGTCTGACATTATCTAAGAAAATTCAAGTTCAGTTTCACTTTTGAAAATACATGCAGAAATTCTAAATTTCTCAAGATATGAAAATTTAATATAGGGCGACTGTCACTTGTTATGGCCACATTTGAAGAACAACCTGGAATTTCTTAGCATTGTAGGGTTAACACATCCAGATACTGTGGGCTTCCGGGGTGCAAGGGGTGATAGAGCAGTTTTGGGGTGGTCTGGGAGATCCTGAGACGAGCCAGGAAGGGCACAGAGGACCAGAAAGAGGTTTGTTTGAGATGTGCCTTTGGGAAGCATAACTTCTGCCCACATTTTGAGAGGGTATTGGGAAAGTAGGGCCATGGACCATTGATAAAACTTGAGGTATCATCTAGGCCGGAGGTGATAGAATGTCCTCAAGGGTTGCAGCAGCAGGGATAATGAAGAAAGGAAGAGCTTGAAAGATAATTCAGATGCACAGTGAATAAGATTGCTGCTGCCTGGTTAGAAAGGGTGAGTATAGATGATGAGAGGACTGAAATTCAAAGGTGACCCCAAATAACAAGGATCTCAGCTGACATAATTCAAGGAACGAAAGAGTCACCTGAATCATGGAGCACAAGGGAAAAAGAGCATTTGAGGCTGAAAAGAGAAGGAACAAAAGATGACAAATTGAACTTTGGGAGTTTCGGAAGTGTTTTCACTCAGGGTTAGACTATGTGAAGGACATCTGGCCATGCCAAACTGCACACGTGAAACTAGTCCCTATTTGTTTATTCGCAGTACTAGGGATTGAGCGCAAGGCCTTTGCATTCAGTTACATCCCAAGTCCTTTTTCTCTTTATTGAGATGAGAGAACTTTACATTATCCAGATGGGACTTGAATTTTCAGTCCTCCTGTCTCAGCCTCCCGAAGAGCTGAGATTATCGACATGTACTATCATGCTAGCTTCTTCCTTTTTTTTTTTTAATAAAGATGCTGCTTCTATTGCGTTAGTGTCTCATCTTGTCCTCTCATTTCACCTTAGTTGTGTTACAGGCCGTTTCCAAATGTAGTCGCCTTGTTTTATCGATTGTTACTGTTTCTAATGCCTGGATACGAAGTGGCTTCAGTGTAGGTTGGAGGTCTGATGCTGGGAAAGCAGCTTTTCCTATACTCTCGCGTTTGTCACTTGACTATGAAGTTGGAAGGACTAGAATGCTGTTCCTCAAACTTGAGGGTGCCTCAGGATCATCTGCAGGGCGAGTTGACACCCACACTGTGGCGTCCCATCCCCTGAGTTTCTGACTTGGTGGACTGGAACATGTTTCCAGGTGCTGTTGTCGCAAACCACCCTTGGAGAAGCAGTGGAATAGTGTCCTGTGTGTTCTTCAAGCTTCGTTGTTCCGGGATGACTGTATAGAAGGTGGCGCTGCGTACCCTTTCTCCCTGAAAAGCCATCTGAGTGACCTTACAGTTTTCCCACAGACAAACGAGTACTTTCCAGGCACACGGGAGGGGAACTGACCCATCATCATCGCAGAGAATGGATGTTGTGAAGGCCGTTCTCTCATGGAAGCCCTGTTGAAAACACTGGTGTTGGGGCCAAGTCGTCCCAAAGGACTCCAGTGACATCTGTTCTTCCCTCAAGTTAGTGTCCCCAGCCCTGGGGGAGAGCAGGTGCCCTATCTTAACTGTCACTGCCTTTTTTTTTTTCCAAAAAAAAAATTTTAAGAACAGTATTAGAGCTCAAAATCACTCATTTCTACACCAGAATTACACTTTCAGAGAAGGAAACTAAGATCCAAGAATGGCCCGCTGAAGCCCCCGTAGCACAGTAGTGGCACGGCTGGCACTCGATTTGGGACTTCACGCTCACTTGTGCAGGCCGGAGCTGCTCCTCCTTCATGTGGTACATGAGTGACTCTCCAGGGAAGTCAGAACGTCCTCGCGGGAGTGAGTGGGCCAGAGCTCTGCTTTCCCGCAGAAGCAGTGCCCCCCACCCCAGCTGGAGAGGGCCTCGCTTCTCAGCATTTGGGGAGGCAGCATATGCTACCGGAAGGCTCCTGCTGGGAGTCAGCACTGACTTCGGGCCTGCCATCTGCAAATGCCCATAGCACGAGGCTTGGAAAGCTCAAGTTTGAGGCGTGGCTTTCAAACTCAAATTTTACAAATTGAGAATAATACACAAGGTGACAGACATTCTACTCATCAAAGAAATTCATGTTTATTGCAAGCTGAGACAGGTTCATTCTCAGCTGAATTGAGATTCAGCATGTGTTGTGCTGAGATCGCAAAGTGGATGGCAGTTTTCCTTTACCTAGCTGCTTAGTGAGTGGATGTGCATTGGCCAGGTACGGAGAATATCTGAACAGGGAAGGTTTCTCTAACCTGCAGGAGTTTAAAAATTTTTGAGGAAAGCAGGTCTCATAAACACAGTATTACCCAGTGATCTTGCTTACAGCATTAAAAACCAATTTGTACCATTTTCCTTTTTTTGGAATCCTTTTCTCTTCCTTCAAATGCCAAAACCAGAAATAAGATTCTTCTCTTTAAATGGCAGGATTTTAATTTAAAAATTTTTCCAGCTACCTCAATCTGTGCCTCATGTTTCAAGTTCACATTATTCTTACAATCAGACTAAATTTTCCCTCCCTATGCTGAGACCCAAGCTCAGAACTATTTTCAAAGGACAGGAGCATTTGTGTGGACTTAACACACAGTGTTGTTCAAACTGTCTTCTAGATCCTACAGCACAAAATGCAACTTATGACAATGTCTTGATGCCGGGCCAATCTGTAGGACCAGAGGTCCAGGAAAACACCTATTGAGTTGTTTATCTATCATCATCTGCCTTATTGTAGTTTATTAAAACAGAAATGAATATCCACAATGGTGCTATTTTTGATCATAGAGTTGAGAAATTGGCATCTGGGAACATGATTTTAATATCCTCCCACCTCCCCATTGTTTGAAAAAAAAAGCAGCCACTGAGCTGATGCCTGGAGCGCCTCTTCCGGGAGGGCAGCGTTTTACAGCGTTGTTAAGGAATAGGCAGAGACTGTCTGGACGGTCGCTGGGAGTTCCGAGTTCTTTAAAAGCATGAAGTTACCTCTTTCCTCTTTCCCCAACCTGCCCTTCACTGTCAAGTGCAAAGATAAAAAAACTTTGATCTTTTATTCCCTGTGTCTTTTACAGTCTCACAAACACCTTCCTTTGTGTTTCTCTCTGAACTGTCATCTTTGTGCCACCTCCTGCTGAATCACAGGAGAGAATTTATGTGGGGTTATTCTGTCACTGTTTTGTGCCACCCCTTCCCCCCCTTTGCCTTCTCAGATCCTCTCACTTTCCTACCATTGAATTTTGATGCCCTTTCCATCTTCAGAATGATTTGGGATCATCCCTGCCTATTTTTCACTGTCTCAGAAGAAAGTTTTGTTATCAGTGGAAAGAAAACATTTCTTTTCCTTTAGCATTATTTCTTGTCTACATATTTTGGTATTTTTAGTTTCCTGCTTAATTTTAACTTCAGTTGCTATTGTTTTGATTCCATTTCTCAGACACATTAAGAACAAATTAGGGGGCTGGTGATTTGGCTCAGTGGTTCTGGCGCCTGCCTTGCAAGCACAAGGGCCCAGGTTCGGTTCCAGTAACCACATACAAACAATGCCAGGCATGGACACTCACACCCACCAGCAATCAGAACCACATACCACAGAGCTGGGCATGGTGGCTCACACCTGTAATCCCAGCAAGGAGGATTGCTGTGAGATGGAGAATGAGTTCAGGACCACCCTGAACTGCAAAGTGAGACCCTGTCTCAAAAACAAAACAAAAGAACAAAGTGGGAGGGGCTCCATTCCAAAAGGGGAAGCAGGCTTTTGCTTCTCTATTTGATTATCTGCCCCGATAACAAACAAACTTGACAGTCAGAAAGAGGTCTTGGATATTTGCATTTTCCTACCCAGTAGTGATTCTTGACATCTCCTGGCTTTGGAGTAATGATTAGCGGAATGGAGAAAGATTAGAAGGATTTCAAAAGATGGCAGCTTCCAGTAATCTCATTTTAAGACACATAAAATTCTCTGCCAGAGAAGTCTTGAAATGCTGTTGTAAGCTTAAATTCAGAGACAGACACCACATGCTAGAGTATTTATTGTTGAATTTTACAAAACATATTATTGCAGGGTAATGAGAGGATACCTGTTTTATAAGAAAAGGAAAGTTGCATTTCCCTCTGGAAGATGAGGTTTTAGTTTATCCACGTAAACTCACACCAAGAATGAAGAATCTTGTCTGCTAACAAAGAGCTTTCATCAGTACTTAACTATTTGAGAGTCAAACAGTCATGTTTTGGTAACACCGAGTTGAATAGCAATTGAATTATTCCTTAAAATAATTGCCAGTAATAAGCCATATGCCAATTTAAAATTAAAATAAGGAAAATGAGATTACTATTGATGTGTCCATACCAAGTGTTTTCTAATAACATTTTCTAATCCCTTTGCTTGTTTTTGTATATTAATTCTTAGCAAACACAGTCTGATTTTTTCCCCCAAAAGTTACAGAATTAACAAGTCCATACCATACAGAAAAAATGTGTTTATTTTTCCATTCAAAAGATTTCTCAGTTGTTGAATCTGGTTCTTGGAAGTAAGACTCTTGGTTTAAGGATAATGATAGATGTTTTGAAGATGGCTTCTGTAGACAACCAAGATTCACTTCCTACTCATGAAAAAATCGATCATTGCCTCTCCAGCCACTATAAAACTCAAGAGGTGGCACTAGGTTAAGTGATTTGGCATTAAAAAATTACAGGACCAAAACTAGCATGATAATATAAAATTTTGTAATTGAAAGTCCTGGGTTTGGACAAAATTGCTCATATAGAGTGGCAGAAGTCCAGTGCTGTGGCTTTGGACTGTTATTGCTGACCTCTACCTTTCCAATGCTTTCATGTTTTCCAAATAGGAAAGAGGAGTTCACAGATGTGCAGTGTCTTAGGTTCACACAGCCAATAAGTAACACTAGTCAAGAACGAGGTTTCCTGGTTTCTAAGCCACCACTTTTCCTGTCTCTTGTAAGTTTGATAGGAAGTACCCATGTGAAGGAGTTCCAAAATCTATATTGCAAACTCATACAAAAGGAAAATAGAGCTGGGTATAAACCTACTTACTCTCAACTATTAACTTCTGCATTCAATAAATATTAGTTGATAGCCACTATGTCCCTGGCATGGTGCTTGGCACAGCATTAAAAATGACTATATAGAATGAAATTGAACAGATATTTTGTAACTTTAAGCAGTCATTTTAATGTGAAAAATCCTAAAAGTATAAGTGATGCATTGTGAGGAAGTATGGTCCCTGAGCCCAGCCATTTGCTGACCAATTCAGCACAGGATGGACTTTTCTGCAGTGAGTAGAAGGCTGAGGAGATGACCTCTAAGGTTCTCCACAGCACTAAAGCCTGTGATTCCTGGAAAAGCAGCTAGAAATATTTTCATAAGAGAGTTTCAGGTATAAGTTCTGCACAAGAGAAGTTCTGTGTTTCTGCATCACCCACGGGAGGTGGAGTGGGTCTCAGATCCTGTGCTTTGTCATGTTCTGGCCCAGTCTGGGTTTGGCAGACCTGGAAAGGGACATAGTGCCCCACTGACTTGCCAGGACCATGTTCCATCTGGCCATGTGATAATCAGGAAAAAAATACGTAGACCGCTCTTAAGGTTGAAACTGTTCAATTACAAATTAGTGTGTTTTGTATATAAAATCCTATAATTCCTTGCACAAAAAGAAAACTCCATTATCTCCTGATGCCCTTGTAGTTCTGCATGAATTTCTTACATAGTTTCTTCTGAATATACTAACATAAGCCATTGCTTAATAAAAGTCTAGTTAGGTTGCACTACAAACTTGATTTTGTTTAACATAAATTTGATACAGTTGTCCTGGAAAACCGATGGTTTGAATTATGTGAGTCCCTGTACATGCAGCCCTCTTCTTTTTGGAGATTTGCCATACTTTGAAGAAACTTGCAAAAAAACTTGCAAAAAACTGTTTTATCATTTACTACATAAAATATCCACTAACATATTATAAAAAGTTAAAATTCATGAGAACACACTGTATAAGGCATTATGTGTGGCACAGGGAAAGCTAACCAGACATAAAGATGGAATATTATAACTGTGTAAATTGACTGTAGCATGTACCATACCACCAGGATAATTCTGTGGCCACCTCCAATTGCTGTTGCACTGAGCTTTGGTGTCAAATCTTTTTTTTTTTAAATTTAATCTTTATTGGTACATTATGAATACACATCATCATCGCACTGAACATTGAGGGTTTGTACCAGAATATTACATGATTCTCACTTTTTCCCTTTTCCTCCCTCCCTGCAACCCCCCCAAATACATAATCTTTTTTTTTTTTTTTTTTTTTGAGACAGGGTCTCGCTTTGTGGTTCAGGCTGGCCCTGAGCTCAGCCTTCCAACTCCCATCACAATCCTCCTGCCTCTGCCTCCCGAGTGCTGGGATTACAGGCGTGAGCCACCACGCCCGGCACTGTGGTATGTGGTACTGGTTGCTGCTAGGTGTGGGTCTCCACACCCAGTATTGTTATGTGGTTACCAGGGAATCGAACCCAGGCCCTTGCACTTGCAAGACAGGCGCTGGAACCACTGAGCTAACTCCCCGGCCCCCAAATACATAATCTTTGTTTCCTTTTTTCTTTATTATCACATTCATTTTCCCCTCATTTACCCCTACACTCTCTTCCCTTTTAAATATTTTCTATTTCACAATATCAACTATACATACTACAACTCATTTACAACTTCATTTTCTCATACCAGAGAAAAGATATGATATTTACACATCTGTGACCTGTTTATTTCACTTATGAGGATGTCCTCAAGGTATATCCATTTGAATTATGAATGACTCAATCTTACATTTTTAAGGCAGAGTAAAATCTTCTTAAGACTAGTGATTTCTGTCTTCTCTGCAGGAGTGTTTGGTTCTCTCTGCAGCAAATCGCAAAACAGTAATCTCTTGTAATTCGTGTATTTTTCACTGCATATAGTGTGTATGACATACAAAGTATATGTTAATCAACTGAGCTTATTACTGCTAAGGCTTCTGCTCAGTAGTGGACTATTACCAGTTAAACTTTGGCAGAATCAAAAATTATATGTGGAGGGCCGGGGAGTTAGCTCAGTGGTTCCGGCGCCTGCCTTGCAAGCGTAAGGCCCTGGGTTCGATTCCCCAGTAACCACATAACAATACTGGGTGTGGAGACCCACACCCAGCAGCAACCAGTACCACATACCACAGTGCCGGGCGTGGTGGCTCACGCCTGTGATCCCAGCACTCGGGAGGCAGAGGCAGGAGGATTGCTATGATGTGAGTTTGAGGCTGAGCTCAGGGCCAGCCTGAACCACAAAGTGAGACCCTGTCTCAAAAAACCTAAAAAAAAAAAAAAAAAAAAAATTATATGTGGATATTTTCATTCTAGGACATCAGCACCCTAATCTTTATGCTGTTAAAGAGTCAGTTATATTTTTCTATGTATGTTTCAAAGGCATATAGAACTGTATTGAATAGACATATTTTAATTATATTACATAAAAATAATTATATAAAAATAACTTTACATTTTTTTCTATCTCTAGCATCAATACTATACTGAATTCTGATTGCAGCTAATATGTTTGTAAGATGAAAATGACACCAGATTCTTAGAATATCATAGAAATATAAAATTAAATATGTTAAAGTTTGTGTGTTTTTTGGGGAGAGAGACATACTGAGAGGGAACTGGCCATAAAAATGTCTTGAAGGAGATTGTCAGAATGCTCTGTAGAGAAATTACCAACAGTGCCGCATGCTGTTGTCTGTTGCTTCGGAGCAGTGCTACTGATATTAATGGAAGAAAAACCTTCTATCCTATTTGCCTGAATCCCCAAATGAGAATTACATCAAAAGTGGTGAAAATACGGAATCACAAGACCAATAACCCCAGATATATCTGAGAGGAGAAGACCATAACTGTCCACAGCTTTACTGCCTGTACGAGGGACATCTTGCAGTGAGCATTTGTGCTGGTGTCAGAAAATTGGTAGGCAAGGTTTCCATCACCGCCCTTTGTAAGTAACTAGAAGAGGCAGCCAGCATGATTATGTTTGTTTTATTTGTAAAGGCCCTGGATGCACATTAGAACACAAATTACTGGTGCTGATGCTTTTTACTAACAGGCTTTATTATTTAGAACAGCCTTAGATTTACAAAAAGAAAATAAGCAGACAGGATAGAGTTCCTAAATCATTCCTAACTACAGTTAGCGTCTTACCTGAGTGTGCCACATTTGTCGTAGTAACCAATATTGATGCGTAATTGTCAACTAATGACTGAAGCTTACTCAGATTTCCTTAGTTTTCACCAAATTTCTTTTTCTGTTCATCCAGAAAGCCATGATACATTTAGTTGTCATGTTCCTTCAGGCTCCTCTGGGCTCAGATAGATTTTCAGACTTCCCCTGTCTTTGCTGTTCTGGGTAGTGGGAGTACTGGTCAGTACTGGCCCATTGCAGTGTCCCTGTACCAGATGTGGCTGGGGCTTTTCTCATAAGTCAGCTGGGGCTGTGGGTTTTGGGGAGGAAGATCACAGAGGCCCAGGGCTGCTTTTATCCCATCGAAGAAAGTGTACGTAGTGCCAGCATGGATGACAACCTTGGCTGGAACAGTGTTTGTCAGATTTCTCCACAGAAAACTTGCTCCCCTTTATCCACAAAGTCCTCTTAGAAGGAAGTCACCACACAGATAATGCTCTTTCCAACTGAATAGCTATACCTCCTTCACTTATGAGCAGAGTAACTGTGCAACTTGTTTGGGGATCTTCTGCCTGGGAGATTTGCCTCTTTTCCCTGTGTGGAGTTGTGGATATTTAGTTTTTCCTCTTGAGTTATAATCCAATATCACTTTATTTTGTTCTGTGATTCCAGTTTTAGGTATTGGGAGTTATTTTACTTTTGTTCCCTTTGAGGTAGCCCTATCAGTAAAATAAAACTTTTCTAACACTTCTTTAATTTCTGGCACTAGAATACATTCCACACCTACCTTTTGTATGTCCTACAATAGTCCTACATACTTCACTTTCTAAAGAACTTTTCTTTTCTCTCCCTTTTCTCCCTCTTTCTCTTTTTCTGTCCCTTTCTCCCTCTCCCTTTCTTTCTTTCCTGTTACTGGAGATAGATCCCAGAGTCTTCACACTCAGCTACATCTCCAGCACTTTTAAAAAATTCTTTTTAATTTTGAGGCAAGCTGGGCTCAAACTTGCAATCCTTCTGCCTCAGGAATGTTCAGGTTATACACCAACGTACGCAGCTCCTAGATCCTTTTGTTGGAGAACAGTATTGGAAAGCATTCTAGGCATTAGGTATGCTTGTTACAGCTAGAGTTTTTGTTTATTATAGAACCTTTCAGTGTCTAGGCAAAGAAAGGTGTGTGTTATATTAACCCTGGTATATACACATACCTAAAATATTTCTGTATGTAACAGATTATATATTAAGTCTAGCATGGGTTCTTATCAACGTTTCCCATCTCTCATAAATTATCACACAGATCATTCTAGCATTCTTCCCTTGCTTATAGATTCTACCCTCAGAGAGAAACTTGGTTTTCATCATCCACCATCCGATTATTTGTTTAATCCCTGTGTACATAGATGATAGCAGTTTCAGAATTGTTAACTCAGACCCCTGTGGGAATCAATTTAAGCAAAGGGAGTGCAGAACCTGTGTGTTATTCCTTTGGCCTTTAGTCTTTCAGACATCCTGGCCTTCCAACATGACTTAGATCTTCCCCTATTATTTTCAGTGAGAGTGTTTAGTACAATTGTAATACAGAGTCTCTCATCATTGCCCTCATTGTTTCCTAAGTGATTTTTACAAATTTGCATATGTTAAGGTTAACTTTTTTTGTAGAAAGTTCCATGAATTTTGACAGATGCAACAATGTCAGAGAATAGTTTCACCCCTCCCCCAATTTTGCTGTTTTTATTCCTTTCCTCCTCCCCCTGATCTCCTGTAAACCACTGACATTTTCACTGTCTATAGCTTTGCCTTTTCCAGAAGGTCGTATAGTTGGAATCATACTGTAGGTGGCTTTTTAAAAGATTAGCTTATTTTGCTTAGCAGTGTGCACTTAAAGTTCCCCAGTATCATTTTGTGGATTGATATATCTTGTTTTCTCTAGGTCATATACTGGATGTGTGTAGCACAGTTCATTTATCCTTTTACTTATTCATGAACACTTCATTTGCTTCCAGTTTTTGGCAGTTATGACTAAAGCTGCTGTGAATGATACTTGTGTGCAAGTTTTTGTGTAGACCAGTGGTTTCCACTCAATTGGTGAATACCCAGGAGTAAGAAGTTCTATGATAGTGCATTTATAAGAAGATGCCAAGCTGTCTTCCAAAGTGGTTGTGTCCTTCTGCATTTGTACCAGTAATGGACGAGGGTTCCAGTTCCTCAGCAGCTTTGCTAGCACCTTGTCAATTTGACCTTCTGATATGTAACAGTATCTTATTGCTTTAATCCACAGTTCCCTAGTGACAAATGGTGTTGTTTATATGCTTTTGCCTGGTTCGGTGTATCTTTTGTGAGCCAACTGTTCAGATCTTCTGTCCATTAAAAAAAAAATGATTCATTTCTTATTGTTGAGTTTTAGGAGTTCTTTCTATAATTCAGTCCTTTGTAAGACCCTTACATACAGAATTTTAAATATAGGTTTTTTTCATTAAGTTTCACAGATCTCCCATGTGTCACTTGTTCTTTCATGCTTGCAACTATTTTCCATGGTTATTGAATGTCACTGCTATTTGGTTTGCTCTCAAAGAGCAGCGATAGGGTTGAAGCCTCTGGTGGCAGTCCAGATTGTTTGGATTCAGGCTGTGCTTTCTTCCTCCTCTTCCTATCCTGATATCCCTGTTCTAGATTCTCCCTGCTGGGTCCAGCCTCCCACAGCTGGAGCTTTCCTTGTTGGCTTAAATAGGTAGAGAAAAAAGGGGGTCAGGCCAAGGAGATCTAGGAGACATCACACTTAGTTTTGCCCCTGGTCACTCCTAGCTGCACGGCTTCAAAACTATGGTACAGTTTCTCTGTGACTCAGTTACATTGGCTCTGATATTCTTTACACTAATAATGTATCAGATAAAAGTTTCAGGGTCAAAATATTTGATTACCCGCCCTGAACTTCAGATAACTACAGCAAAAGCCTAATTCTACTTCCCTTCACTTAAAGTAGTCATGTAGAAGCTCATTGTCAAAACTTTAACTGAACACTGTCTAGAATATATGTTCAAGCAAATCCAGATGTTTGTCTTAACACAGGACTTTATGGACCTGTTTGCTCCTCTCTTAGTATATTGTATTCACTGTGGGCTTTGAAATGTACCCTGGACCTAACAGGAACTCTGCTCTTGCAAATACTTCCCTAAATGGAGATGTCTTATTCTGATATGCTAGATCAAGAAAAAAGGCTTAGAGCAGCAGACCTAATGGTCTGCCTCTATTCCCCTTCTCTGAAGTATATGAATGCTTTTAAAAATATATTTAGCTTGAATTTCAATGAGAACAGTCAGCTGGGAGAAAAATAATAATACACAGCCAAGTCTGATTTTTGCTTTAGTAAGATATTTCCACATTATTCTGTTTGCCAAGGGAAGCAACTGAAGGATTCTGATTTTAAAGGAGGATACTGGTGTGATTTGGTGTCTTTTTTTGAAGAGATTATCCTTGATGGTGTATACAGAAGAGATTTCAGGGAAATAAGAGTAGAATCAGGGAAATAAACTAGGAAGTGGTAAAAAGGCAAAGCCATGAAATAGTCCAGACCAGGTGGTGGCCCTGGAGTTAGAAGACATCAGATCTTAAGTATTTGGGGAGATAGAGCTGACCAGACTTGACAGTGGGTTAAACCTGAGTACCAGATATGACAACTGTCCTGGTTCGTGCAATATACGACCCAAATTTTTCTACTGAAAGTTCCACATTGCCAGAGATGTAGTTCAGTGATATCATGCCTACCTTGCAAGTGCAAAGTCTTGAGTTTGATCCTTGGTACTGAAAAACAAACAACAAAAGACAGAGTCCCATATCCCGGAAACTGGGATGGATGGTTACCTTCATGAAGGAACACTCTTCAAGACAGGTGCTGCAGTCACATGTTATTCAGGTCACATGAAGCTTATTGTTGCTGAAATTCTTCCTGAAGTGACTTCTGACCTGGTCTCCAACAGGAACTGAACTGGTGAGCTTGACTTTTTTTTTGGTAGCACTAGGAAAGGCATTTCAGAAGGTGACATGTGCTATAAGAGTAGCATACCATCTGATATTTCCTGCATGATAGTTCTTTAGGAGAAATTTTTAAAAGTAATTTTTAATTGTATAGCCTGAGAAATAGAAATCTTGTGGCTCCTCCTTTTGGAGGAAATACCTTAAAGACACATTCACTCAGGTGGCTGTTAACTTTGCTCTCTAGTGCCTGCCAAGAAATCCTAGTAAGATGTCCATTTATTGGTGTCCTTACCCACTGGACTGTGTTTCTCTCTTGGTTTATCTCTGGTCTGCCTCCCCCCTTTTGATACATTGCTTCATATTGGCCTTTCCACAAACTGTACATTATAAGAGCAAACTTCTGACTAATACCGTGTCTGAAGCCTTGAATCTTCCTGTGGGGAGGTATTAAGCATCTTTTCAGAATCTCATAAATGAGAGAGCATCTTTACAAAATGAAAAATTGGTGTCAACTAGCACTTCAAAGTGCAGCTCTTGACTTTTTCAAGAATGCCAGCCTTTTGCCTACTTTGCCCACCTGCTCTGGAATGTATTTCATCAGCTTCCCTTGTGTGGTGAGAAGTTGTATGGGGGTGGAGATAGGCAGCATACTTTTACTAGCTCTCACATATGCTCTTTATAAAATCAGTAGGCCCTTCTTTGGGGGAATGGTGTGTCCAAGCTGATCTGTACACTTACTATCTTAAGCTTTACTGATTTCTTTAGCAATTCACAAGTAATATAGTGGGGCTATATAAGCCATCTCTGACAGGATTGGTGTAAAATCAACTTTCAACACCATTTGTCATGTGTCCTGACCACCAAGATCCCATCGTTGGCTGCTATGGAAAATCCTTACATTTCCTGAGAAACTTGGAGCTAGAGGAGATTGCACTTTTACTTTTTAAGCCGAAGACCTTCTAACTTGAAGTTGTTGTTTAATGTGAGGACAGTGTATGTAGCACTTATAATAATAAGTGATATTCACATAGCATCACAGAATCTTTCACTTAGTGGCCTGTCGGCCAGCTCCATAAGGTATCTATTATCGTCCCCATGGAACTGGTGAAGAAACAGGTAGGAAAACAAAGACATCTGTACTTACAAGTATTAGGAATTTGTTCACAACTACTGTGGATACCATAAGACAAAGACTTGATCTTTATCTTCAGGCTTCTTTACTGCTATAGTTTTCATATAGCCTTAAAGTCTTTATTATGGTCATGTGACATCTGAAGTGTCTAAACCTCCAAGTGGGTGTTACTTTACTGTAGCTGCCTTCAGGAGGCCCTTTGTCAGTTGAAATGCCAGGGGGAAGTGGCTGCTTCTCATTTCTGATCCTCTCTGCCAGGTACAACTGTTAGCAATGATATTCATTGGTGGAGAGGAAGAGAGCTTGGCAGAGCCCTGTTCTCCACCCTGTCCTGGTAGCACTCAGCTCAGGTATTGGACTTTCCCACTTTTTTTCATTGTGATTAATCAGTTATTAAGATTAATTGCCTGCTTCATATGGGAGCTTGTGGTTAAGGCCCTGAGAGAAGTGTCTTTGAAAAGAACATGCCGAGCAGAGGACTGTTGGAGTTAGAAAGGCAGAAGAGACCTATGACTATAGATTTACAAATCATTCATATTATGAGATTTTATAAATTTAAATGAAACAACATGGCTTGTTGGAAAGAGCCTAGAATTTGGAGTGAGAAAGTATGTGTCAGAGTTTAATCTCTCCTTCTGTGTGATTTCTGCATAACTTCAACTACATCTGTAATCCCTTCTCTTAAAGCATAATCATTGTCAGTGCTTCATAGAATTGGTACATGGTAGCCGAAAAGTATGTTGGCGTACTATATAATGGGCTATTACAATTTCACTTGGAGGCATTATTACTGTTAGTGTTAAAGTCAAGTGGAAATAAACAAAACCAGGTGGTGATGGGCTCACATAAAACCATTCCTCTGGTTACAACCTGCCATTACAGAGATAAGCTGAGAAGTCCAAATCTGAGTTTGTGAGCCTTTCTCTGTGGATGTATGTAGTGTCACAAATAGAAGAAATACTTATGTTATAATGGTATGTTTAGAAAAAGATGAAATGATTGCTCTTTCTGATACTTGGTTTCTTCAGTAAAATAGAAATGATTAAACGTTTGTTTTGAAGGTTAGGATATTTTGAGGATTAAAAGCTTCTAGAATAGAATTGAAGGTATATGAACTGTTAAAGAAGTTAACACAGTTACTATTAAGATTTTTTTATCCTGTATTCTACTACATGTAGATTTACCATTATAGTAATCGCTAATAAATGGTATTATGAACAGTATGTTTATATAATGAATTAGTGAGTGGAGAAGAAATCTATGAAGCTAAACTTTTAGACAGATGGAACCAAATGGAAATTTCTCATCTGTTTTTTGTTTTTTTTTTTTCCATTAGTCAGGATCGGTTATCTGGACATATAGGATGCTTCTCACTAAGCTTGATATTCTACAGAGTTGGAGACACAGGCCCTAAAAGCCCATCTGAGCTTGAATCGTCACAGGTGAGCTCTTTGGTAATACAGATGACAGAAGCAGAAGCAAAAATCATCTGGATGGACTGCTCCAAACTCTGAAGTGAAAAGGAGAAATCAATTAATTTTAGTCACTTGAAGAATATAATCAAGTAAAGTATTAAATTTATGGTCTTCTGGATCTATTAACTTGCTAAAACTTTTTGGTTACTCTATCAAATAGGGAAGGATGTTATCTGCAAATTGATAATTAGGATGATTAATGGTTACAGTGAGTTACAGTCCATCAAAATTCTGCAAAAGCTGTTGTAAGTTTATGTAAGGAATGTTGTATTAGTTACATTAGAGGCAGCAATACATATGGTATATTTTTTGGAGACGGGCAATTGGAGAGCCTTCTATTAGCAGATCTGAGATCATTTTTGTCAAAATCTGGTAACTGATGACTTCTGAAATTTTCATGTGTAAAATCCATTCAAATTGAACTTAATAAATGAGAAGATAGTAACACTCTGTAAACTTAGTCTTTAAAAGGTGTCATTTTGGGAAAGATTATCTAACTTCAATCTTGCCTGAAGGGAGACTCAGTTTAAAAGTGAAAGTTATAATAATGAAGGTCCTTTTCCAGCTATTATAAACACCATTTATGATTCTATCCCTCAGTGTACTAGTGGGGCTGTTTTCCCAGCATCTAAGTTAGGGAGCATAAGCTGAGGGTGGAAATCAGGTACAGCTGACAAGTTGGGGATCAAAATGATGTAGGAGGAACCTAAGAGTGGAAATCAGTATTAAGGTCCTCTGCAAAGAGGCTCCTGACAGAGCTAAGACGCGGGACAAAGGCTGGAGCCCAGGTTTGGAGCAAAAGAGTGTCCCACTCATGATAGGAACAGAAGGGTCCACGGTCCTGAGTCACTGGGTGTGGTCCCAAGTATAACTGATTAACACTTGCAGGATTCCACCCAGGTGCTGAGATCGGGAAAGCAAAACTCTTCTGAGGCCTCAGGTTGTGCTCATGCTAAGGTTGTGCTCATGCGGTTAAGATGGGGGCTTGCTTTCTTTTAAGTTTCCTCGAACATGGCACATAATAAGCACTGAATAGGTCAGAGGTCTGGATGCCTCTTTGGAAAAGAGTAGTTCCTCACAATGGTGACTTACTCTCCGACCCTTAGATGTGTCTGGCAAGTGTCCATCCCTCCCTTGTCACCCTAGCTGCATCGACCTGCTTGTTTGCTACCTTTGTTTTTGTCATCTTAACATGTGACTAGAACTGAACATGGGTGGTGTTTGCACCAAACAGAAAACTAAACATTTTGAAAGAGAGTCCTGTCGCTCCTTTTCTGCCATCTATCAGGCCTAAGTTACTTATGCATTACTGGATTTCTTTAAAATAACTTCAGTTCTGTTCTTGAGTGGATCAGAAAATATTTACTCCAGACAAAAGTAACCAGATTTTATAAAGAAATTTTCTTAGTTCTGAAACCTAATTATCACCTTAGACAGGAAAAATGGTGTGACTTCCTAGGTGAGGGCATAACCCGAGTGCCACTCTCATCTCCCAGTGACAAACAGGTCCCAGCCTCAGCTGTCAGGATCCCTCTACATTTTAAAACTTCTGTGGTATTTAAAACTGTCCAGTTTCTAAAAATCAGAGATTCATCTTACAGGATGGTTTAACCTATCCATATTTCCCAATGTGCTGCATTTTTTGCCTTTTATGTTTTTGTGCTTTATTTAAAAGGAGCAGTGAGATGTAAATATGCCAGACAAAGCTAAAATCTAACAATCACTTGAACATTTAGAAAGCAAACATTCAGGGCAACTTAACTTTCCAGACCTAGCACCATTGAACCTGACCACGTTTTCATGTTTGACTCTTTTCCTTGTTGCTTTTCAGTACCAGAGTTCAAACCCCATGCAGATTAGGCCGGTGCTGCACCACTAAGCTGCAGCATTAGCCAAGAACTTTAGGATTATGCATATTTTACATCAGCAACAAACTTGTGTTGGGTCAGATGGGAGAATTTCACTCAAATGAGAGTTGTGTCAAAGTTCTTTTTATATCAACATAGCCAGTAGCTAATATTTGAAATTGCCAGGAACAGAAGACTGCTGTCTTTGTCTTTATCTTACACTGCATGAGGGACGCTTTTTCACATCTAACTCTCTGCTTGGAAAGTAAAGATCTAAAAAGATTATAGAGCAGGGTTGGTTCAGCTTCTGACCAAGTGACCATTGGCAACTCATGGAAATGCTCTAAGACTTGTATTACCCTCGATAAAATGAAGAAAATGATGACAACCTCATGGAATTGTCCACGTTAGCAGTGACCTTCAAGATGCCCCAGAAAGTGCTTTCTGGGGTGTAGGCTCAGTCCTTGCACTGATTACCCATACTGCTGCTGTCCAGCTGTCATCTGTTCCAGCAGCAACCAGGGAAACAGGCTAGTCTCCACTGACAAGTTCTCCCAACCTCTATTAGGTTCACTTGGAATTTGTTTGACATTATCTAACTGACCCATAAAGAGAGGAATTTAGACAAGGTTGAAATCCAACAAATTCAGTCCTGTCTCAACAAATCAGAGACTTGGTCGAGCTGCTGTGACAACGGCTGCAGACACATGATGGCTTGTGCTTCAGCCCAGGATCACTGCAGCCTTAAGATCCCTTATTCCTGCCTCACAGTCTTAACATTAGCAAAGATTGAGCTTAGCCTTCACACCTGCTGAAATAAGTGGGGTAAATAGGACTTGTTTCACTCATTGGGTAGTTTGCTTTTCTCATAGTTATTAGTACTTAGCAGTAAATTTGTGATAGTGAGGCCCACTCACAGTGCTTAATTTTTTTCCCCCAAAACTGAACCTCTTCCTTGACGTAAAGATAATGGGTGCTTTCACCAAACAGGGGTACAATCATCCCCTGTACAATTACAGAACTAAACTCCAGGCCAGGCACAGTTGTAGACTGGAGCCCACTCTATTTTTTTCGAGAATGTTCTGAGTACTAGTGTAAGTACTTTTCGGTTTTTCCTCAAAGCTACTATGTGGAATAGGTACTCTGTACTGTCTTTACCAGGGGCCTAGCCCACTGTCATGTCTTTCTGGAAAGCTGTATTGGTCTCACAACTGTTGCCTCCTCCCCTCTATATGAGCTTTGCTGTCCCTGGGATGTAGAGCCTGACACTCACAATTTGGAAGGGAAGAAATTTATTTTGACTCATGTTTTCAGGGGATTCAGGCCACGGATGGCTGACTGTGAGGCAGAAGCATCATGGTGGAGGGGAGCGGCAGACCTCTTGAGCTCATGGAAGCAAGCAAGCAGAAATGGGAAGCAGCACCAAAGAGGAAGGGGAGAAGAACCAGATACACTGAGGTCCCATCTCTCTGACACACCCAGTCATACCTAGAAGTGTGCTTCTACTAATCCCCAGGAGGCGCCCATGCAGATCAAGTCAAATGTCCAGCTGAATTGTCACATTACACAACTTGTCCACTTGATGACCAAACATCTCCTTAAATTATACTGCAGTATAATTTTTTTAGATAGGGTCATCTTTTGTAGTTCAGGCTGGCCCTGAGCTCAGCCTTGAACTCTCAGGAAGCCTCCTGCCTCTGCCTCTCAAGTGCTAGGATTACAGGCCTGAGCCACCATGCCTGGCACTGTGGTATGGTTCTGATTGCTGGTGGACATAAGTCTCCATGCCCAGCATTCTTGTATGTGGTTATCAGGATCAAACCTAGGTCCTTGCACTTGTAAGGCAGGAATGGAACCACTGAGATAAATCCCTGGCCCTCCTTAAATTATATTTAATCTCCAAATAAATGAATCATAACTCTGTGCAATTTGATTAAGCTATCATGTACAACTGAAAGGCAATGGTTCCTTCCTCAAAATCTCAACAGACATAGCCTTGTGAAAAACTCCAAGTCCTTTCTGAGACTAATGGTAAACTTTTAGCTCTGAACCACTAAAAATAAAAACCAAGTTACATACTCTTAAGGTGCAATGGCACAGGGTGAACATTTCCATCCTAAATGGCAAGATAAGGATATAGAAAAGAATAGGGCCGACACAACACTGAAACCCAGCGGGAGACATATTAAATTCTATACTTCCAGATCTGGCATCCACAATACATGATTGTGAAATGTGCATCCCAGAGGGCTTGGGCAGGCCCACCCCTGCATTCTTGCTGGTTATAGCCCATGTAGCTTCTCTTTTGCTACATCCACTCGCATCCTGCAGCATGTTCAGCATTATATCCCCTCAGGAACAGAGTAAAGTAGTAAGAGAGTAAAAAAAGGCCTTAGACTACATAAAGACTACATACTAAGATATGGGCTAAATAAGGAAGAAAATCTCTTTCTTCTAGGTGACATTCATAGCTCCCCAACCTTGAGGAGCCCTGTTATTTGGGTTGTCTCTAGCTAGAATAGGAGTGGGCTGGCTGATGTATGAACCACTGGTACACAGCCCTTAATGTGTGAGAAATAACTTGGAGGCATTTTAGAAACATTTCCCAGGACCTGCTCACAGGAATGTGGTGCTGATCTATCTGGGATATGGCCTAACAACCTGCAGTCTGGCAATCCCTCCTTAGTTCTGCTGTTGGTTCTGCTTAGGGTCAGGGGACACTTAGGGAAAGTATGAACTGAACTTGACACCCTCTCTTTGAGCAGAGCATGGGGGAGCCCATGGCAGTAGCTGACTAGAAGCCTGTGACAGTACCCGGGCCTCCTGGCTAACAGCTGGCTTCCCAGAGGCCCCAGCTCTTTAGAACATCTTTCCAGGATCCCTTGAGAGATGAGCCTTGCAGGTAATGTATTTTTTATAACACGTCGTCCTTGCCTCTTTGTTTCTTTGCCTCTTCTTTTTTGGTGCTGAATGCTGAAAGTTCTTATAAATAAGAACTCCCTGTTGGATTGCATTACTGCCTTTACTGTTTTGGTATTCTTGTCTTTTTATTTTTCTTGCCTTACTGTGTTGCCAAATAAATAGCCTGATGTTTTCCCCTCTCTCCTGTACCAAGGGGTAATGGGAGAACTAAATGTACAGCTTTGAGAAGAGGATCTGGCCCACAGTAATCACTTTAATAACTGTTCATTATCATTGTTGTTATTAGTGTCCTCATTGTCATTATCTTAATCATGAGTATAAGTGGGCAAATTTGAATATACATACACATGACTTTAAACTCTGTTCAAATGCCTCTGGTGGTCGCAATGTTCTTTCTAGTAGAGTTGAGCTAATAGCTTGGCAGCCACAGCTGTCCTGAGATTGCTTGGCAGCTTCAGCCTTCTCCTTCACCCATACAGTGTTTGAACCAAGCCGATTGTTCTCTCTTCTCTCCCACACGCTTCCATGCTTCCATTGGAATAGACCTCACACTCAGAGAGCCCTCCTCTGAGATACGCAACCACTCGTCAGGGTCCAAGGCAAAACACAAAAGCCACCCACCCCTAGAGTCTCTCTAGCCCTCCCAGATGCTATTTGTATTTTGTTCCTGGAGGATCAGTGTGTTCTTTGTATCATTTGCCTGTGCGTCCCTTGTATCTATCATATTCTCCTCTGAGATAGAATTAATTGTTCTAAGTCTTTTCTCCCTGTTCAGAGAATTAAGAGCAGAAGCTTTAGGATGTGGCTATGAATTACATGGTTGTTTGAATCTTCACCGTGTCCAAGCTGCTCCCTGCTCAGCACAGTGACGTGTAGATACAGTGACGTGTCTACCTGTATATTTGTTGATGAATAAATAGTGAATGGTACCAGGGGCCACAGTACCAGTTAGCCTCAGACAGAACAAGGAAACAAGCAGCTTATATAGTTAAGTGCTCCTTGCTAACCTCTCTTCAATTGTGTGTTGTTTTTTTTTTTTTTTTTAGACAGGGTCTCGTGTTTTATAGTTCAGGCTGGCCCTCAGCTCAGCCTCACAGCAATCCTCCTTCCTCTCCCTCCCAAGTGCTGGGGTTATAGGTGTGAGCCACCATGCTCAGCACTGTGGTATAGGGTCCTGTTTGCTGGTGGGTATGTGTCTCCACACCCAGCATTATTGTATGTGATTACTGGGATCAAACTCGGGCCTTTGCACTTGCGCTGGAACCACTGAGATAACTCCCCAGCCCCTTCTTTTCATTTTTTGTAGATGCTCATGTAGCAAGTGTAACATGCTATAAATTTTCCCTTTCAATTCTGCTTCCTCCACCTCATTAAACATGTTTCTACCAGCTTGTACTCCTGGTGGTACATGCATGACTGTACAGTCAGGCAATTTATACACACCAATGGGACTGTCCATGCCACCTGATGAGACCGTCATACATATTCCAAGATGCATGAATTATGGGCTTCTTGTGAATATGTTACAGCATCTTGCCTCTGTTGAGTTGTTGGTGTGCTAACATTTGACAACAACTTTTTTTTTGTAAGCATGCTGAAGATTGAAACTTCTCTGCCAAAATAGCTGAGTTCTAATGCTTAATTTGCATAGAGGAGTGAGCCCTTGGCTAGTGAATCCTAACTTGTGGCATGTGGAATTCTAGAGTAGATGAATTATTGTGATGAGTTTTCAAATCCACCTGTGTACTGAATATGAAAGTATGTTTATCTCTTTATATTCAAGAATATGTAGATGCTGTGGTGAATAAGGTGAGATTATTTTAAAGGAATTACTGAATATATGCTTTCATCAAGTTGTGTTCTTAGTCATGGGTTGTTATTATACAAACTGATACCATGTGTTGAAACCTAGAAATTCTGTTGAGAAATAATTCCCATATTCAGAACTCATTTCTAGCCTGCTCTGTCCATTGTGGGAGGCACCAGCTAGATGTAGCTATTGAGCACTTGAAGTGTGATTAAATTTTATTGAAGTTGAAAAACTGATCAAGCTATTGAGAAAGGTGTTTGGAACAACTGAAAAGATGTTTGGAACAACTGAAATATATGAACATACTTTTTCAATTGTGAGTATTTTGAAATCTACTTAATTTAGATACTAAATTGGAATCAGATATACTTGATCTATATTTAGATTTCAAAATATTCACAATTGAAAAAGATTCATATATCTAGGTTGTTCCAAACATACTGACACTTGTACATTGCTTATGGTAGGTAGCTTTATCATGAGTGTTATGACCTCTTTAGGGAATAACTACTTCTCAGAGATGTCTGTTAGGAGCAGCTGGGTTTGGCTTTTGCGTTCGGTCCCAAGATCTTATCTCTCCAGTTTATTAGGGGAGGGCAGTTGTGGCCAGTTTGGTGGTTGGGTCAGTTTTTTGGTACTGGACTGTGATATTGTGATCCCAGACAATCTCAGTACTAACATACAAGGAAGAACAACTGATCGCAACTGTGTCACCTTCAAGTAATACAGTAAGTTTTCAGAGTGACATTAACCACAGTTTACAAAATGATGAACTTTGATAACTCTTAACTTGCCACTTGAAACCATAGGTACAAGATTGATAGCTATATAGTAAAATCTAAAGCGAGGAAATTATATACTATAAATATCCACTCAACAGAGCAATTTTACCTTCAAGGGAGAAAATTTAAAAGGGATAAAAAGAAAAAACAGTAAAAGAGAGAGATTAAAACAAGGTTACTGGATGAAAGATGACCCAAGCTTCAGAAAACTTGTGAAGAAAATAGGGAAAGAAAGAAGAAGAAAACCAAAACAAAACACAAAATTGAAAATAATGTTTACACTAATGGGGAGGGGAACCCCAAGAGAACAACCAACCAAAAAGCAAAGAAAAAAAAAAAAAAAAAGATTTCTCTGTGACCTCAAGCCTGCAGTTATCTGCAGTCCAGTTGTTGTTAGCGTTGAGTTTAAGGCGAATCTCTGCAAACAGAACCCAGATCCATGCTGCGTGGTCCCAGCAAGCCTGCAGTAGCATGGAGTGTGGGGGAGGGGCGGCCTGATTCCAGTGCTTTCAACTCCACAGCGGCTCAGGCTGATCCTGGCCTCTCGTTGTGAGGTCACGGACTGAGACCGGCTCCCCGACCCTGAGCATCCCCTGGGTTGTCCCTCACCCAGTCACTGTGGGATTTCAACATGGACAGCTGTGAGATGAGACCAACCCACGCCGCTCCCCGCATCGTGTTCAGTGGTTCCTCCACCCTCTCCCCGGGACCACCAGACACTCGGCCAGGAGTCACTCACCAGCTGCTGTTGCTCACAGCGCCCACTGCTCTGTTGTGTGCAGGCCTCTGGAGTCACCTGCCCTGGCTGTGTCTTTGTACATTTGATCTTCCTCTCACTATGTGAGCCCTGAGCCAGGGAGAAAGTGCAGGCTTTCCTCTCCTTTCTGTGCATTGTGGTCTGTCTTGTCACTTTCTCTGTGGCCTCCAATTTTCCCTTCAGATCCTTTGAGTCCCAAGGACCCACCAAACTTCTCCTCCTTCCCTAAGGTGCTATTTTCCAGGGTCTGAATTCTGAATCTTAGGCTGATTTGTTGCTGTTTATGTTCCTCCACCTTCCCAGAAGTCCTCCAGTATAGTTTATGAAGACAATAATTTGAATATTAGCAAAACCTTGGAAAAAACTAAAAGACAGTTTTGGTCCCGCAAAAATGAGTCATCTGCTTTACAGAACAGTGCCTACAGATAACAATGCTGTGTTACATACTAACAATTTCTGAAGAGGGTAGATCTTACTGTAATTGTTCTTCCTATAAATAAATTAATATTGAAGGATGCAGAAGGAAACTTTGGGAGCTGATATGTCTGTGACCTTGATGATAGTGATATTTTATGAGTATATACCTGCCCCCAAAATTGATTCACTGTGTATGTACAATATGTAAGGGTTTTTTTTACATGTTAGTAATACCTCAATATAGTGTACAACCTACTCAATATGTTGTATCACAGTAGCTGATTAATTTATCAACAGTATTAGACTAGAAAACTCAAATAGTGTCTTACATGTATATCTGTAATGTTTTAAAATTGTGAAATAGGCATATTTTATATACATATCATGATCACACTCAACACTGACAAGTATATGACATAACTTGATTCTCATTTTTTCCCATTCCCCTACCCACCGTACAGCCCCCCACACCTATATACATGAGGTTTTTTCCCACATTTTTTATCACCATCACAATTTTTTCTTTCCCTTCATTAGTTACCCCAACCCTATTTCCCTTTGAATAGTTTATATTGTACAATATCTAACATAAATTTTAGAACTCATTTACATTTTCAGTTTCTCATATTAAAGATATGGTATTTACTCATCTGTGACCTGTTTGTTTCACTTAATGAGTATGTCCTGAAAGTACATCCATTTGAATGAGTGACTCAAATTTGTCAATTTTTTGTTTGTTTTTTTGAATTTTTTTTTTTTTTGACACAGGGTTTCACTTTGTAGTTCAGGCTGGCCCTGAGCTCAGTCTTGAGCTCACAGAAATCCTGCTTCTGCCTCCTGACTGCTGTGATTACAGGCTTGAACCACCACACCCAGCGCTGTGGTATGTGGTTCTGATTTTTGGTGGGGGTGAATCTCCATGCTCAGCATTGTTGTGTGTGGTGACTGGGGATTGAATTTGGGCCTCTGCACTTGCAAGACAGGCGCCAGAACCACTGAGCTAAATCCCTGGTGCATGAAGTACTTTTAATCCCAGCCCTCAGGAGGCTGAGGCAGGAAGACTGCTGAATTGAGACTAATCTGGGCTATGTAGTGAGACCCTGTCTCAAAAACAAAGCAAATCAATACAAAAAATAAAAACTCAACTTAAACATTTAACAACATGAAACCATACTACAAAGCCACTGTGATTAAAAAAAAAAAATTGCATGGTACTGGCAAAATAACAGACCTGAGGATCAGTGCGATAGATTTAAACACCCAGAAACAACTGCAGATACACTGAGCCACCTCACCTTTGACAAAGGAGCCAAATATCCTCAATGGAGGAAAGAGAGCCTCTTTAACAAATGGTGCTAGAAAAACTGGGCTCTAACCTGCCAAAGGCTAAAGCTAGACCTATCTCTTTCAACATGTACCAAAGTAAAATCAAAGCAGATTAGAGAACTAATTATTATATCTGTAATTCTTCAAGTACTTGATGCAACCTGTCCTGAAAGTACTGCGACTCAGACTGAGAAATGCCTACTAAATGGTGCTAGAATTGTTTACTCATTAAAGCTTATAATTAATGGACTCTTATCACTTATTATTTTCTAGCATGCAAACCGCATGTGAGCAGAATTTTTTGATTGCTTCCTATTGTTTCTCTAGCACTTAATATGCTTGGTGTATTCTAGGTGACAAATAGTTTATGAATTTGAGAACTTTAGTTTGGATTATCTATGATTATTAATAGAAAAATCATTCTATGTTTGTGTGTCACTTGTTCTTGGCTTTCAACAGTTATTTCAACTACTGACATAGAGTTAAAGAGTGCATACTTAGTGGTTTGAAGATGGCTAAAGCTTTTAAGACTAGCTAATAAAATTAATGGCAGGATAAAACATAGGGTCTTGATAGGAATCATGGTCCTTGTCTAAGAAGATAAATTTAAATAGAAATACATTTGGGGCACTGCACTTAGTTTCAAAGCACTAACAAGAACTGTGAGCAGGGCTGCATGTGAACAAGACTAAGGGTTTTTTGAATTGACAGCAAAGTCAATATGAGTCAAGGGAAAGATGTGCCTGCTGAGGAATTACTGTGAACCTGAGGTAGACAAAGATACATTGGAGGAGGGGCTTGGTAGGATAATGGCTGGGATGGTGAAAAACCTTAGGACCATGTGCCAGAAGGAACCCATGGTTCCCTGGCTTTAACTACTGTAATTAGAAGAAAGTTTCTTGTCTAGAAGAGACTTGCTAGAGATGGCCTAAGCAGGGAATAATAAAACCAACTGACAAGAAATGAGATTTATGCCCAACAAAAGAAAATAGTTTTCTGTTTAAAAAGCTCAAGTTCAGTATCACAGAGAGACACAAGGTACCCCTTTGGAGGAATACAAGGATATCCAGATGCTATTGGATATATCTGACATCAACCTGACTTCTACACTACTGAGAGTACAACATTTTATTCATTTACTAACGTAAATACTACTGAAGGCATAGCCAATGATTTAATGACTTAAAAGTAGCAAAATCTTCATTTTATTTAAATCTTTATTGGTACATTATGAATACACATCATCATTGCATTCAACATTGAGAGTTTGTACCAGAATAGGACATGACTTGATTCTCATTTTTTCCCCTTTCCACCTGCCCTGCCACCCTCTCTCCCCCTATATACATAATCTTTGTTTCCTTTTTTTTCTTTATTACTGTCACATTCTTTTTAACTCCTCATTATTTAACCCTATACCCTCTTTCCTTTTAAATATTTTTGAGGACATCCTCATAAATGAAATAAATAAGTCATAGATGTATGAATATCATATCTTTTCTCTGGTATGAGAAAATGAAGTTGTAAATGAGTTGTAGTATGTATAGTTGATACTGTGAAATAGCAAAATCTGCTTTTAATTTTTCCGAGTATTTTCAGTACCAAAAAGGTGTGGTACTTTCTGGTGGGTAAGTTATCAAGTCAGAAAACAGGTAGTTTATTGCCAGATGTTAAGTTTGGTCATAGGGCATTTCTTAAACAGTTCAGGAAATATAAAGAAAACAACGCATCCAGAAATAATATGAAGACCTTAATTTTATTTCTTCTGAATTCTCCCTTTTGTGACTCTCTTCCCATTTTACTCTTTACTTCTCCACCTTTTCCTTCTCTGTCTTTCTTGACTCTTGTAAGTCTTCAGAATTTTTAATACAGTTGGCTTCAATGGAGGGAAAGTCAGACTGAATTTATGAAAATATAGAAAATGAGGCATTTTATACTAAACACTGCTTTTCTGGTCCTAATAATATGTACACTTACAATGTGGTAAAATATGGAGTAGTATCCCAAATCCTACCCAGGCTTTCACAAAGTGAGGACTCTTTGTAATGCGCATAGTTATTTGTTGGGTATTAAGGATGCTGGCTAAAAAATAATTCTTAAATTACAGTATGATTTTAAAACAGAACACAGCAACTAAGTCCTTTTTTTACATTTAAATGTAGTAAAAATGACCAAATGTGTCACTTGCATCCAGAGCCCCAGAGTAATTGTACTAGTGGTATTGATTTCTCTGTGACAAAACATTTCCCTTAGTTCACAAGGTCTAGGATTTGCATGGGACCCTGGGGCTTCCCAGATCAACTTCACTATTGTACAGCTGTGAAAATCAAGGCGCACAAAGAGGTAACATGTATAAACTTGTGTGTCTTCTCTATAATGAGTGATATTTTAAATCAAGAATTTTCCTACCTTGGTCCTGGGACAGATACTTTCTATATCTGATGAGGGATCTCTTAGAGGTATAGTAGGAAGAGGGAGAGGGGACTTCAAGTATACAGATTTGTTATCTAGCAGTAACTTGCAAAAGCTTGTTAACTTTCCTCATATAGTCTAATTACCCTTTTGAGAGAAACCAGCCTAGCTACCAGCTCACAAAAGTAAATCACAAGAAGGCTTAAAGACTCAAAACTGAGAACAAACAAGCTCTTCCTGAGCTGAAATTGCCTCAGTTCATCAGAATATCCAACACTGGACTGGATTCTGGGTCACTACCCAATTTGCAGCCTGAGAAGATTTTGTTTCTCCATTGGAGGATTTCCCTGTCCTTGGGCCTGGATCACTAATTTGCTGCCTTCAGTGTGAGCTGGGCGTTGTGTCATAGGTGGGCAGCAGAATGCAGCTTTCAGCAGTCCCCACGCTGGTCTGTGTAGCTCTCACCTAGTGTGGACTTTGCTTTTGAGGGTCTTTCTGCATCTCTTTTTTTTTTTAGGTTTTTTGAGACAGGGTCTCGCTTTGTAGTTCAGGCTGGCCCTGAGCTCAGCCTCAAACTCACATCACAGCAATCCTCCTGCCTCTGCCTCCCGAGTGCTGGGATTACAGGCGTGAGCCACCACACCCGGCACTGTGGTATGTGGTGCTGATTGCTGCTGGACATGAGTCTCCACGCTCAGTATTGTGTGTGGTTATCAGGGATCGAACCCAGGTCCTTGTGCTTGCAAGATAGGCACCGGAACCACTGAGCTATATCCCCCGCCCCTTTCTGCATCTCTTTATGCTGAGACATCAGGAAGGTGATGAGACGGATGGGTGAGCCTCATAGTCTCAGGCTGTAAGATTTGATTCAGTAATTATGTTCAACATCCAATGATTACACCATTCTGTGTATGGCATATTGCTCCCAGGAGAAATTCAGTAAGCAGTTTGCTTCTGATCCACTGTGGAACCTTCTTGCAGGCTGTTTGTGTAGCATCCAATCCTCTGTGCTCAGGACGAGCCATTGAGAGAGCCTTTTCTACAGGTTCAGAAGGGGATCTAGAAGGGGGTTCAGAAGGCTAAGCAAAACAAGCCTTGAGGTCCAAACTTACAGGAAGTTCTGGGAGGGAAGAAGGCATGGTTCTGTGTTTCACCTCAACTCGTCTCGAGCCATGGAGGGTTTTACTGAACATCGGGGACACCCCCAAGACTTGAAGTTGGTGCAAAGAAGGCTTTACATATACGCTGTTGAGAGCATCACCTCAGTTGACTGCTGTGTTCCATCACAGCACAGAATGCCATCTGCCAAATGCTGCTTAACACATTTAAATGGTATAGTCATTTATTCCTTATAACAACTCTAGAATCCACCAAGTGCAGAGAAGGAACTTGAATAACCAACATCTGTCATTTGCTGAAAGCCACACACCTAGAAAGTAGCAAAATCAGATAAGCAGTTTGGCAGGAGGACCAAGTCCTAACCACTGTGTACTGCTGTCCTGGCATTGATCTCGATCGCTTATTCTTCCTCCTTCATACACTGACATTGCAACTAAACCCAATCAGTCAGTCATCCACAAAGACCCCGGCGTGTTTCCACTTCAGTATCTTTGTTCAGTTTCGAGTCATTGAATACCCTCACTCCATAGCAGATGTCCTGGCCAGTACTAGAGAGCTATAAGTAGCACCTGCTTCTTGCTTTCTAATTCAGCTATATTGTTTTATATCAGGAGTCAGACTGAAGCCCTGCAGGATTCAAATGGGCACATCCACTAGCAGAGATGGGCCAGTACTGTTCCTTTGCTAATGACTGCCACTGAGGCCTAACTCCTGGTCTGTGAAAAGGCAGGGCCTTGCTAAGTTACGTACAGCTGAAGTCGGTTTCCCTGTACCTTCTCTTCTCACTGACCTTGTGGCCTGCTTGACAGTTTCACCTGATCCCAGTACTGTTTCCTCCATCCTAGCAAGATAAGCACTGCCTACTCCCTAACAGCCCTGCCTGGCACCATCATGCTAGGTGTTTGGCAGTAAATTCACTAGATGACTTCAAAGCTCCCTTGCTCCCTATTCCTTCTCATGATTGTATTCAGTAAGTGCTGGATGCACTTGGGGGCTTTTGTCTTTGTTGCCTAGAGCAGCATTGATCAGAACATAAGACTGAGCTTTATTATAAGTCTTATTCCACTCACCCTTTAACCTTTAGCTGATACTTGGTGATTCACAGAAGCTAGACCCTACTGCAGGGGTCTCTAGTGATGTCCTTTCCCTTGTCCCTTATTTTGCTCCACTTCCTGTTTGTTAAAATTCTGTTATCCTCGGTAGTATCATAACATGCTGTTTCCATACAGCCTACAGTCTTCCTTCCAACTAGAATAACTGCCCCAACTCTGTGCTCCAGGAGTGCTTTTATCATTGGATCCTGCCTTTTATCTTTATGGAAAATACTGGTTTGTAATGCATCTTAGCCATCTATACTTATGTTTCTATTTTTGTCATCATTTTCCTAGCTTATCAGTTATTGCTGAAGTTTCTGCTTTCCTGAGACTTGAGAAAAAGGCTACCTGTTCGTTTTTCTCAGTGCTGCATCCTTGGCACCCTTAGCAGTGATAGGACTCAAATATCTTCAAATGAGTGAATAAATAAATGAACAGATGTGTGCACCTTTCCTTTAATAGCTGCCACATTCTACCTTATGTTTCAATTCTTTCTGCAAAATGTTTTCCTGCCAGATTTGATTATAAACCCCTCAGACTCTAAGGCTTAGGGCATGGACATTATCCTATTCATCCTTTCTTCTATCCCTTGCCTTACATAATGAGACACCTAGAATATGCTTGCCAGGGCACGCTTGGTCCTTTGAGGGCCAGGGGCTTAGGACGCTTTCCACCATCACACTGACTTATTTAAATATTTCTGTGCTGCTAACAAGTGTTTGAAAATACATCTTTCTCCCTCTTGTAGGAACCTTGGTGCCATGGCAACCATATCGGTTTGATTTGGAAGTGTCTTAGAGCTGAAGACTTTTCCTCCTTCCTGCTGCTGTAACTATCACGAGTGAGATAATTTCCAAAAAAGGCTATTATTTCCCTCTGAACAGATCTGAGTAGGCAGAGCCTTTTGCCCTGTACCCTCTGACATAATTTCCACCTGGGCTGTTCACTGCCACTTTTCCTGGTTCCTGATAAGTTATTTTAAGATCTGTAATTGTGATGTCAGAACCCCCACCCATGGTTATTCTTTGGTTTTCCCATTGGCTTGAAACTTTGAAGTCCAGGACTGCAGAGACAGAAAGGCAGCTGGCAAGCTGTGCTGCTTACAAGGCGGGCACAGCTGGGTGTAAGAGTGCTGACTCTCTGTTCTTGGCTATGGTTCTCTTGCTTCACATAGGTAATCATTATTGTGGGCCAAACACTAAATAAACTTATTGGACAGATATGTACTGGGATTTTCATTTTACAGTGAAGTATTTTATGGTAAGTGTCGTGCCGGGAGGCTGGCAGCTTTGCTGCAAGACAAGCAAGGCTGCGAGCCAGGATGGAGAAAGTCAAGTAAGGCATCTGGATAAGTCAGAAGGAAAACAGGAACTGAAGTACACATCAAGGGAAAATCAGGTTGAAGCAGAGAGGACAGGTGTAAAACATTGCAAATGAAGCTAACTGGCAGCCACAGCAGTATCTGTTAGAGGTGGGAACTGTGCCACGGTCTCTGTCATCTTCCTTCTAGGGAGTACAATGGCTGATCAAAATATATGGTGAATGTTAAAATTTAAAAAAAAAATTACAGTAAAAAAACACGTTCCATTTAATCTCTCTAAAAATACTCCTCTTTTCCAACACACTTATCCCCTCATTCTCTCTGAAGCTATTCTGGAAGTCCTCTTTATGACTATGCTCAATGAGGTAAGATAAAAAAATACAGTGAGAGGTGTTGCTACGTAGCATCCCACGGGAAGGTAGACTTGCAAAAAACATTATGATGTCTCCTGATGTGCCTGATTCACTGGATCTGGCACCATGCAACCTCTGCCTTTCCTTAGAGTTCAAGTGGCCGTGAAATGTAGCAACCCCTGATGCCTTGCTGGCCATGGTAAGTACAGCCTGCGTTCTGGCTTGTTAACTAGGAGTTCAGGGCCTCCTGCGAGGTGTAGAGTTTGGAGAGGCAGGGTAAGCTCAGCCAGTAGTGATGGCTGGCTCTGCCAAAAACCTCCTGAGCCTCAGCCAGTTTCTCCATTTGGTATTCCAGCCAAAATGCTAAGGCCTGCAGGGCCTCCGTAGAAGCTTCCTTACCCTGGCCAGGGTGCTGACCAGGCACAGGCACTGTGCACGTCACTCCATGTGAGTTCTTCTGTGCAGCCTTCACAACAGTGCTAAGAAGAAGACACTATGGCTATTCTCCCTTTAAAGTAAAGCAACTCAATCAAGCTTGGTAGTCCCTGTGGCTCAGACAATTCTAACCCCTTGAACTCCACCTATGTTTCAGTTCCTCCTCAACTTTCCTGACTACTTGGATCTATGTGAAATTTCTCTTACACTGCCTTCTCCAGTGACATAAAATGCATTTTGTTGCACCACAATGGACATCCTTGCCTTTCTCATTGTCTTTTTGTCCCCTAAGGTAGGCTGTCTGAAATATCCATTCTTTATCCTCAGCACATATCTTACACTCCTTGTGTGACTCACTCCTATTTTTCCTAGTAGTGAATTTACTGAATGATCAATCCCCTGTATTTGCTGAGAAATCAATTCAATTAGTTGCCCAGGAATGGTAGATAGTGCTGATGAAGTCTTCTCCTGAGTCACCAATAAGCATCTGCAAATGTCTGACCCTGACCAAGTAGCCTCAAAATCCCAGCATCAGCTTGTTTTAGGACTATTTCTTCAACTGGGCCTCTTGTCCCTGATAGTTTCCACTTTTCTTTTCTACTATCTTCATATAAATGCCAGGAAAGATCCAGGTGATATGATCTCTTTGTAAGATCTAAGTGAAGTGATGTATATAAAGAGCAAGGCACAATGTAAGATGAAGCTAAAAAAAAACCCAGCAGTTTGTACAAAATCAAGTGAGATCTCAACATATATTTCTAGGCAGTTTTTAGATATTTGACACAATAGTAACTTTAAATCCTCAGGCCATTGGGATCCTGAGTGGTTGTTTATTTGTCCAGGAGAAGTTTCCAGGAAGTGACTTGATTTTAATGTTCAGATATATTTTAAATTGCATATAATCTTAGCACAAGCACCACAGCGCTCACTTCTGCTGCAGATCTACAACAATTAAATTGGATGCCCACAAATAGCTTCAAAATGATTCAATTGAGGGCTATGAGCAGTAGCAAACACAAATGAGAAAGAGGCAGCACACTGTCTAATTTGTCTCCCAGTTACTGTAGCTATGTGCAAGTGCAGCTGAGCCTCTGGAGTGTAAAAAGTCCATGCAGACACTGTGTCCTCTGGATAGGGTGACCAGCCCCAGCCTCCCCGAGCACTCCATCAGCAGCCCTGGGTTCCATCTCTTTCACAGCAGGATATGTCCTGAACGCTCCTAATGGCTTCATTTATAAGCAGCTCTAATGGTATATGAGCCTGAAAACATACTGTTTCTTTTTAAAAACTAGTTAAGAGTTCTGACATGATAACCTTTAAAGCATAGTACATGTCATGGGAATAAGCAACCAGCAGCTTCATGGCAAGGGATTTGGTCCTGAACAGTGTATCTGTCCGGATAAGAGAGCGGTGTGCAAGACCTGACTTAGGCCTTTTCCCCAGGAGTTGCCAGTGTTTTGATATTTTGTAGAAGTACAAGATGAATAAAATGGAAGGTAAAAGCATTTTCAATGTGTTGTCATAGGAATAGAGAATAAGAGACCAGGAACTATGAGCAAGGGAAATGTACAGATAGTTAAGGAAAAGAAATGATACTTTACCAAATGGTTTAGACCACTCTCTTCCCTCAATGCCTTGAAGTAGGACTGATTTTGGAAAACAATTGACAGGATTGAATTTGGTATCTTTTCATTTCCCTGTGAAATCTCCAACGAAGCAGCTAAGCAGTAGTGAAATGTTTAAAAGACAGGGCAGCTAGGAAGGAGGATGAGTAACAACACCTTTAAAAGAAAAAAAAATGTCTCAGATCCCGGATCCTCAGCATCTTGATAATTTCAAACTGTGGCTGCCTCCTCATTCCAAGTGATGTGTAACTAACAGTTCTAAGGTGACCCATCACTTAGCCAGTAAGCTCCATGCCACCCCACTTTACTGCTCTTTCTGAAGTTCTTTTGGGTGTATGTCCATTGACGTGCAAATGCACACACACGCACATGCACACACACACAAAACAGACACACAGGCATGCACCAGTGCCGCCTTTGCTTTGCTGTCAGTAGTCCCTAGCAAAGAGAAGTACAAACTATGTACAACTTAATAGGTCACAGATGTGTAAATATCATATCTTTTCTCTGGTATGAGAAAATGAAGATGTAAATGAGTTCTAGTCTATATATTTGATATTGTGAAATAGAAAATATTTAAAAGTAAAGAGGGTGTAGGGGTAAATAAGGGGAAAAAGAATGTGATAGTAATAAAAAGAAACAAAGCCTATGTATATATATGTAGGGGGTGGGGGTTGCAGGGTGGGTGGGGGAAGGGAAAAAATGAGAATCAAGTTGTGTCATATTCTGGTACAAACTCTCAATGTTGAATGCGATGATGATGTGTATTCATAATGTACCAATAAAGATTTGAATTATTGGGCCGAGGAGTTAGCTCAGTGGTCCTGGTGCCTGTCTTGCAAGCACAAGGACCTGGGTTTGATCCCCGGTAACCACATAACAACACTGGGCATGGAGACTCACCCCAGCAGCAACCAATACCACATACCACAGTGCCGGGCGTGGTGGCTCACACCTGTAATCCCAGCACTCGGGAGACAGAGGCAGGAGGATTGCTGTGATGTGAGTTTAAGACTGTGCTCAGGGCCAGCCTGAACCACAAAGCGAGACCCTGTCTCAAAAAACCTAAAAAAAAAAAAAAAAAAGATTTGAATTAAACAAAAAGATCCTCAGCATACTCAATCACACATAACTCTCTGAGATAGTTTGAAGTTGTACTTGGTGACCTCAATTGAATCTCCTTGGGGTTAAACATTGACAACAAATTTGTGTTTGAATAGCAATTTATAACTGACAGCAGATGAATTACATTGTATTGAACATTCAACAAAAAAGTGTCATTGAGGTAGCATGTGTTTGGGACTTTTAAAAAAATCCTTACAGAGCTCTAGCCGTGACTGAGCAGCTGTGCCTGGCTGTTTCCTGGCCTTACCTGGGTGGGCTTTACCCAGGGTGGATCAGAGCTGACAAATCTATGGCTCTTGCTTTTCGGTTAATCCTGTTACTGAACTATCTGTTTTAAGAATTTACTATGATCACTGTATTATACTACAATATATGACAGTTTTTTTTCTTATTCAAGTAAGAGATTTTATTAGCTATATTTTCAAAGCAAGAGAACAGATTGAGTTGGAATGATTTGCTGATTGCTCTATGATTGGCACACTTGCAAAATATCCCTAAGTTTCAGTTTCTTTCCTATAGAATACAGTGAATAATTCCTAATTTGAGGGTTTCCCTAAAATTTTGTGGGCACAGCATGACACTTAAGGCAAGATAAGCACTCAAGAAATAGTCATCAGTGTTGCAGCTGGTGTTGCTACTACATCTTCACTAGTGTGGAGCAGAAAACAGCATGACCTTTCACCCGGCATGACAATGAGCCTGGTTGTCAGGAACTGCGGCTCTGTGGTGGGTGATCATGGAGGAGGAAGTTGTCATAGTCCTCAAAACCGAGAGACAGAGCTAGACACAGATGCAGACATACAGAGGTGGCAGCTAAATAAGGTTGAGGGGAGACTGGCAGGAGTAGCTCCCAGGCAGTCCAGATGGCCCTGTTTCAAAACTCTAGAGTCAAGTGTAGTAGTCATATTATGAACCATTCTTGACTTTTCCTGCTGTGGCAGGGACGATAAGAAGAGATCCCTGTCCATACTTTTTCTTTCTTTTGCCACTGGGGATTGAGCCCAGGGCCTTCACACTGAGGTATATCCTGAGCCCATTTATTTATGTTGAGATGCAGTCTAAGTCACTAAGTTGCTCAGAGTGAACTTGAACTGGTAATTTTCCTGCCTCCCAGAGTGCTGAGATTACCGGTGTGCACTATACTCAGTGAACATTATTTAAATATAATTTTCACACAGTAAACTGGACATGTCTTCTACTAAGGGTACAGTTTGAGTTTTGACAAACTGTATATACCTGTGCAACTACCATGGTAATTAAGATACAGAATATCTGAGTTAACTCAGAACCCCTCTGCTTTCCCCTCCTCAGGCCACTTCCTCTTTTCCAGCACAGAGGCAGCCACGTTCTGTTTCGAACACCATAGCTCTGCCAATTCTGGTGCTTCCTCAGGATGGACTCGTCTATGTACTTTTATGTGTCTGGCTTCTTGCATTAAGTTGAATACTTTTAAGATCATTCATCACACTGGGTATGTGAGTAGCTTGTTCTTTCTTAATACTAATATTCCTTTGCATGTTTTCTGTCCAGTATGAGATGTCCATTTGGATCTGTGTATCTCATGAATAAGGCTACTCCAGACATCTATTAAAAAGTCTTTGTGGAGGTATGTTTTATCTCCATGGATGCATATTTTATCTTCAAAACTGTTTGAAAAGATAGCAAGAAGGAAGGTCTCTGTATACTCAATTGAACCACTGACTGACTGAAGGCTGTCTGGTGTGAGGCAGGGTCCCTGTTGTGGAGGGAAATATCTGAGAGAAATTCAGCTGTGAACCTAGCATCGAGCACCTCTAAATGAGGAAATGAGGGCCTTGATCTGCGGGATATCTATGGTTTATCACAGCACCCACTATATCTGTTTAAGAAATGTTTTACTTGAACACCATATTTTTGACTATTCTAGAAGTTTTATGGTTCTGATGTTCATTTTATGTCTTCAAGTTCCATCTCAAATTTATTTTTGTATATGAAGTAAGCAGTTGAAGTTAAAAAAATTTTAACCTACAGATTTTCAATTATTGCAGCACCAGTTGTTGAAAAGACTCTCCTTTGCCTATTGAATTCCCTGAAGCCTTTGTTGAAAATCAATTGACCACATATGTGTGGACCTATTTTTGGACTCTATTCTGTTTCATTGATCTATTTATCCTTACAGAAGGTAGTTTTGAACAAAATCTGGCAGCCTTTGTGGGTTACCAGCCTCTGGTAACCTTTGTGATCAGGAAAGTAATGTGTAGTATAGGGAAGGAAAGGAAGGAGCCTGTAGGCTAGTGGTAGATATAGATAATAATGGGACTTAATATTTAAAACTTAAGTTGGAGTGGTCTATGCATAGTTAGCTGGGCTATGCTGTAGCTGCAAGCTGACTCTAAAACATTAGGGACTTAACCTAATAGAAATGTATTTTTTGCTCACATCCATGCCTGATATGATGTAAATGGTTCTCCTGGGCAGATCTTCTCCAAGCAGTGACTGGCCACGTCCATCTTGGATCTCTGCCACCCAGGACTGATGCCTTCCATAGCCACATGTCTGAGGAAGGTAGGGCATGAGGACATGGTTACATCTGACCTAAACATGCTCACATTATTTCCATTCGTACCTAACTCTAATACCTGGTTAAATGACCCAAGCTAACTATAAGAGAGGCTGGAAAATGTAATCTTTGGAAAACGTGAGTCTCATCTCCCTGCCACAGGTAATCTTAGGAAGATGTGACTAGACAAGTTAGAGCTTGCAAACTTTTATGTGGGACACTTCATAGCCAAGGTATTAAATGTATGAGTGCTAGAGCTAGGTTCTTCTATGTTCAGCCCATCCTGCTACTCACTACACAGTTGGCCAGGAGCACACCATGCATACCTCATGACACCTCAAATTCTTTGCAGTGCAATGGACAATAACACTTATCTTCAGGGGCTTCTGTAAGAATTTAAAGAACCCACATGTATCCCTTAACATAAGGTTGGGTGGGCATAAAATAAACATATAAATAGTAGATGTTACTACATCCTACTCTAAGCATTTCTTGAAGGACTTCAGATCTGAGGAATCAAGTCCAGCCCAGCTTCTCCCACTCTCCAGGAGCTCCTTCCACAGTCCCGGGAACTACCTGAGGGATCAGAACATCAGAACCTGAGCAGCCCATTATTCCCTCTCCCTGTCTCTGAGTCTCACACCACTTGACATATCTGGGAATATCCAGAGTCCATCCACAGCAGATTGTCATAGTTGTTCCTAGTCTTGAGCATCTTCTAGGAATGGGGGCATTTTGAGGCTTCCTCTTTCCCTTCGTCTTTACCAGTGGTAAGTTCTTCTGCTTGATGAAAGATCTTCTCTGATGCCAGCCAACCCACAATGTTTAAACAAAAATCAAATGAGGAGAGAAGACTTGGTGTTTCTTTATGGAATAAACTAGAAGTGTTTGCACCTGTGTCGTAGTTTGGATATAAAATGTGCCCTAAAAATGTTTTCAAAGGTGGAAAATACTTGGGCCCCTGGATCAATATATTCATCTGTGAATTAATCCACAGATGAGTTCAAAGCTGAACTTCAGGAATATCTTCAGGGGCAGGGCCTGGGCAGAAGGGGCAGATCACTAGGGTGAGACCTGAAAAGGTATATTCTTGTCACTGGCTCTGCATGTCTCCCCTCCTTCCTGGCTACCACTGGTGAGCAGTTGTCCACAATCATGCTCTTTTGCTGTGGTGTTTCTGTCCTGGAGGCAACTAACCATGGACTGAAACCTTTGAAATCAAAAGCCAATATAGACTTGTTGAATATTTTGCTTCAGTGATGGAAAATGACTTTTCTGCTTTACACTGTAGGAGTGAAAGTGGAAGAGAATGGTGGGGGAAGGGACAAAGCAGATATCACGGCTGGGCATAACAACTGGCAATTCTTTACTGCCTGAAAAAGGTTTAAGTGTTTTTTTTGTCATTACTCTGATGGCAAAATGACAGCTGAAATTTCATCACTTTCAGTCAGTTTATTTTTCACCCAACTGGAAGCCAATAAAGAGACCATAAGTCAGAAGAAATGGAATTGGGATGGAGTCATTGAACCCTGCTCTGAATTTTTACATTGGCAACTTCCTTTCCTTCCCTGAGGGTGTTTGATAAATGGCCTCTCGTGCTCCAGGCTTAGCAAAGGGGACTGACCAGAGACCTATTCCTGGAGGGAGCATGTGGGGCTTGGAATGGGGCTAGTAAAGTAAATGCTTATTTCCCACTCCAGGAAACCCTGACAGCATTCTATTTTAAGGCATTTTCTGGCAGGGAACATTTATCTTTGAGTGACTTCTAAAGTTCTTTTAGCTGTGGGAAGGCTGAACTAGAGATGGCTGAGCGATTAGCTACTAGGGTGATAAGCACTCTAGAATTTTCAAGGGAGAAGGCTAAAAATAGCATATTCCACAAGCTGTACTTATTATCAAAATGCTGGGGGAGGTGACTCACATTTACATGGCTTCATTCATCTTCTGAAGTATAGGCAGTCATGTTTCTATTGCCAGCCATATCTGGGTAAGGTTTCACAGTTGATACTGATGTGGGCTGTATGGTATTCCTCTACACTGTATTAAATTCTTTTGGAGACCAAGAAATAGCTGTGGACACTTAATCCTAGGCTTTTATAGACCTATAAATGTCTTTAGCTTGCAAAACCCTCTTCAAATCTCCCAGCGATGGTCATTATTATGGTAATGAAGCCTTTTTAGCCAGTTACTTAGTAAAGTCAGTGTTTTTAAGTAGTAGTTTTTAAGTCTGTGTTATTTACCCGTGATTCTTATTCTTAGGAGGTATCCTGAACCGTCATCATGTGATCAGGTCCAACAGAGTCTAAATTGTTACTAAGATCCAATTTTCTTCCTGTGTCAAAAAAATTTGTCAAGCCTGTCTTCCTAAATTCTCACTGTGCAGGTATTTTCAGCAGATCAACAGAGGCTTCCTGTTGCCTGGATGGTGGTGTCTACATTCCTCATCTTGCTGTCATGTGATCTATCAACACTTTCAGGTCCCAGATATTGGAGAGAGGAGGGATATCAGAAGTGACAAAGGTCCATTTGTTACACAGAAGGAAGCAAGTCTATGGCAGGAAGTAGCATCAGAACTGTAGGGAATAGGGAAGGGGAACATAACTAGAACCACTGCAGTTAAGTTCTAGTCTCCTGTGAGCCCGACAACACAAGGAGAATTAATTAATATATAGAGACAGAAATGAGACTTTGAGAAGAAGCTGAACTTGAGTCTGATCCATGCTACTCTGGGCAGCAAAGATGGCAGACCCTAGCTTGCCACACTTTTATTCAGTACATCAGAAGTAAGGTCACTCAGAGGGCAGTGGATTCATACATCCTAGACCAATGAGTTATGATGTAGATGAAGGTCCTAGGATATCTTCAGATGATGAAGCTCTGCCCTGTAGCATCACAGTGTGTGGGACCACCGGGGTCTTTTGTTGTTACAGGAGACAAAAGTAGAGTTATGTCTGGATGTACCATAGCCGGCCTATAGGCAGGGAAACTAGGCCTAATCATTGTTTTTAACTGTGAAATTATTTTTCCCCAAAATATATAGAATTACTCCCAACATAGAACCCCTAGAATGGAAGCACTGTGAGGTTGGGTTTGTGGTGGTGTCATCAGAGTTGTGGAACAGTAAGGATACAGTGAGGACAGTTGTTGAATTAGGTCACAAGGAACATTCATCTTCAAGGTCCCAGTTTAGCCCTCTCTCCACCCCTCTGCACACCTTTGCTGTCCTTGGCCAGGCTTTGGGCCAACATTCTATTCTCCAGTGTATGTTAGTTTAATTGTTGCTTCCAAGCTCAGTCCTACCCTGCCTTGAATAATTTCTGGCAGCCCTATAACTCAGTTTTCTCCCCTCCATTGGCTTCCTGTAGTATCCACAGCATACTTGACTCACTTTATCCAGCCTATTTTAGATTTTTTCTTCCATATGTACTTTCTCTTCTCACCCTCTGAGTGCCTGTTCATTGGTGATGAGCCTCACTTATCTTCTCTTCAACTCTGCCTGTATCTATTCTCTGCCTTAGGTACGTGCCTGCCTTTATGCATCTCACCTTGAATGCTAAACCAGTTGCAGGTATAAGAATTTTCCAGAGCCCATAGCAGAGATTCTATTGAAGCTTAGCAAGAACACATGTACACTTAAGCTGCACATAGGTGTAGCACAGAAATCAAGAGGTTTCAGTAAAGGGGCATCAAAATTGGACTAAAATTTTATTTTTGCAAGACGAGCAAGAGTTAGCTATGAGTGGTGGCAGGTGCTTATAATTCTAGTACTTAGGATCCTAAGCTAGGAAGATCTCAAGTTCAAGCCTGTTCAGAACAATTTAGCAAGATTGTGTTTCAAAATAAAAAGGGGCTGGAATGTAGCTCAGTGTGAAGGCCCTGGGTTCAGTCTTGAATATCAAATACACATAAACGTGCACACACACACAGAAATAATACAGTGAGAGTTGGCCAAAGAAGGGCAGAGGGCATTGAAGAAGATGTTGAGGTGCTTCATGGATCCTTGTGTGGCTGGAGGAAAACCATACAACAGATTGTGGAGGAGATGAATCAAAATTTATAACCATTAATGGCCAGGAATTTAGCTTAGTTCCGGTGTCTGCCTTGCTAGTGCAAGCTCCCAGGTTAGATCCTGGGTAAACCATATACAACAATGCTGGGCATGGAGACTCATGCACACCAGTAATCAGAATTGTATACCACAGTGCCGGGCATGGTGGCTCACGCCTATAATCCTAGCACTTGCAAGGCAGAGGCAGGAGGATTACTGTGAGTTCAAGGCTGAGCTCAGGGCCAGCCTGAAGTACCAAAGTGAGACCCTGTCTAAAAAAAAAAACATAGCCATTAGACAAATCACAAGAGAGTAGTCTACAGAACTTAGCAATTTCAACTTGATTCTGGATAGTTTTGTTTCACACAATAAAGGTGAGAAAACCAGTGTCAATCTCCACATGATTAATTATATTCTGTACTTCCACTAGAATACTATGTAAAAGAATGTTGTGGATCTGTTTATGCTCATCTGACAATCTTCAACATAATTTAAGTGGAAAGCAGTCATGTAAGATGTTATCTATATCTTATGTTTATATAACATACATTTGTCTTTGCAGAAAAATTTATGGTGTTAATAAGATCCAAGGGAGTGATTTGGGATGAGTAAAAGGTACATTTCATAAAATAATCCTTATATTTCAGTGACAAAAGTTGTTCTCTACCTTTTGGTAATATTCACAATTTTAAACTCAAACCTGTATTACTTTGACTACCAGGGAAAACATCTTAGTTTAAAAAAATCAATACCTCTCTATACCCTAGAACCACTTGGCCCTTTTGAAAGGTTTTAAATAAAGAAATAACATAATCACATTTCAGAAGATCCTTGGGCGGCAGTAATGCAACAGGAAAGAAAAGGCAGGGAGAACAGCGGCTGTTGGAAACTATCACAAGTCCCCAGCGTTTCCGTGGTGTAGTGGTTATCACGTTCGCCTCACACAAGACCCCAGGGAGGGGCGGGCACGGCAGTGAAAAGCAAGTTGTGGGGGAGGGGCTGGAGAAATGAACCGTGAGCTCCAGGACATGCGTGTGGGAAGGGTGCTGTGCTGACTGGTTTGTTTGCATTTCGGCAGCATGTGGTGCTGCTGTCAGAGGAGAAAGGAGGGAAAGGACAAATAAGTTTGGGGATATGTCAACCTAAGAAATTAGTGGTATTTGACAGGGGACCTAGTGATTCTTGGTGGTGACATCCAAGAATTGCTTTTGGGTTTCACACCAATAACATGGCATCCTGGGTTTTCTCCGAATTCAGTGTCTATCTTGCCTTTCACACTGCAAAGCCCAGTTTGTAGGCCAGTGATGGCAAACAGTTCAGAGACCAAGTGTTCAAACTCCAATTTAAACCGACAAAATTATCACCAGGTGACAGCACTACAGTTAAGCCTAAACAGTGAAGTTTTAGCTTAGTGAAAATGGCTTGTCCACGTGGCTGCCCACATGGTGACAGATCTGCGCGTCCACTGCGGCTCACCTTATAGGTTCACCGCCATTGCTCTCCGTGGTGTGACCCTGGTGACAGGAAAACCAAAGGCCGGTCCCAGGTACTCTGCCCACATTGCGTGGGGAAAGAACTGTAGTCCCTTAGATCCCAAATGGAGGCCTTCCCTTGGGAATCTGGCAACAGTTGTAGAACCCACACTGAGGAAAGGTACCTTAAATGTGGTCATCTTGTGAAGCAGTCTTGGGAGGACGTAGTGACCAAGATCACCCCCTTTCTGCAGGCCCCCGAGACACAGACAAGAGGAAGAGACAAATGGGGTGGGGAGGTAGCTGGGAGGCGCTGATTAAAGGATAGGATCTGGCCTATTTCTTTGGCCTAATTCTTTGATTGTAATTTACTTGTGCAGACACAAATTGAGTACCTCACATCCACTTGTTTTTCTTCTGTCATTGACAAAAATCACATATTTTTATGTATAAAGCAAGGTGTTTTGATCAGTGTATACAAGATAGGCTAAATCAAGCTATTGAACGTGTCCCTTTATGTAAGTATTTATCATTTTGTGATGAAAACATTTTTTAGCAGTTTTCAGTAATACAGTAATTTTTTTTAATTTGGTTTTTAAATTTTTTTTTCTTTTTTTTTTTTGAGACAGGGTCTCACTTTGTAGTTCAGGCTGGCCCTGAGGTCAGCCTCCAACTCACATCACAGCAATCCTCCTGCCTCTGCCTCCCGAGTGCTGGGATAACAAGCATGAGCCACCACACCCAGCACTGTGGGATGTGATACTGATTGCTGGTGGCATGAGTGTCCATGCCCAGCATTGCTGTATGTGGTTACCGGGATCGAACCCTGGCCCTTGCACTTGCAAGACAGGCGCCATAACCACTGAACTAAATCCCTGGTCCATTGTATAATAATTATTAGTAACTATAATCACTATGCCTCACAGTACATTGCCTACATTTATTTACCATGTCTTACTAAAATCTAGTATCCTCTGACCAATTTGATATTCTCGACTTAACAAATGTTTATTATCTAAAGCTTGGTTGGAGGTGGTGTGAAAATTCTAAGCTTATATCAAAAGCATTTATAAGTAAAAGATAAATGAGTATAGTATGTCTGTAATGCATTAGCCTTGGTCTTTTTCCCTTCCACACAAAGATGGTCCCAAAAAGTATGAGAAGAAGAAAACAAAATAGTTTCCTGGAGAATCTGATATAAAACTAGTGGCTCACCGCAGCTTTCCCTGTTCCCCTTACTGCTTTGTCTCTGTTCTACACTGAGATCTGTGTGTTTTCTGGGTTTGTACAGTGGTCACCGTTTCACTTAGGGAAGCAACTCGTGCATCATTAGTTGATAAGCATTTATTGATTACTTCTGGGCCTGTTGGCAGAATTGGATTAGATCCAGGTGCTCTCCTCTTATGCCCAATGTTAATTTTTCATTGTTGTTTCCTGGGAGAAGATGGAGAAATATTTTCTCTTTGCTAATAGCAGTGATAATGGAAATGTTCTTTTTTATCCCAAGTGCCAAGATACTTAAGCTCAACTGTTTTACTTGTTTGTTTTGGGTTTTTTGTGTATGTGGGGGGGGGTGCATGGTAAGCAGTATGATTCAAGCTTTTTTTTTCAAGCTGTCTCTGGCTGCTTTTACATGTAGAGATAGGTAAATTTTTTTTTAACTTCAAAGCTATCTTTCTGTGTTAAAAAGTAAAAAGACTTTAGCAATGAATTTTAAATCTTTAAAAAAAATAATTTAGTTGATTGGTACATTTTTGGAATACATTATGACCACATTCTTCGTTGAGGAGTTATACCTGTACAAGATACATCTGGATTCTTGTTTCCCCATTTCACCACCCTCCCCGCAACCACCTAGCCCCACTATATACATAAGCTTTGTTTTTCTCTTTTTACTGTCACATTTTTAAATTTTCCTTCATTTTCCCCAGATACTACCCAGTTCCCCTTTCCTTCTGAATATCTTCCTCCTATATCACAATACCTATCATACATTCTGGATCTTTTATACCTTCAGATCTTCACACTAAAGAAACAATATGATATTTACACATCTGTGTCCTATTTATTTCACTTCTAAGCATAGCCTCGAGGTGTATCCATTTAGCTATAAATGTCTCAAACTTATTCTTTATGGCTGAGTAACACTCCATTTTATTTAAACAAACAAACAAACAAACACATCTTTATCCAATCACCAGTTGATGGGCATTTGAACTATTCCCAAGATTTAGCTATTACAACCTGTGCTGCTATAAACAGGGATGCACATATTTTGCTGTGATACAGTGCTTTTATTTCTTTTGTGAAGATACCCAGCAGGGTAATAGCAGAGTCAAATGGGATCCCTAATACTAGGTTTTTGAGGAATCTTCACACTGATTTTCACAGTGACATTCCCACCAGCAGGGACCTGCTCTGGACCCACCTTTGAGTAGAACAGATCCAGGGAAATGCAGCAACCTGTCTCAGACCTGTCTTCAAATTTTAAATCTGCATGACAGAGCTCAATAGTGATGTCCTACCTTATTCCCTCCCAAGGGCAGGAATGCCTCACCTGACATCAAGGCTACTCATGAAATGGGCTAACAACAGTGCCCTGTTTTTTCCTTTCAAACTATATGCTATTGCCAAGTAGAAACAATGCATCCTAAAAATAGAATTATGGATTTCAAAGGCTGAAAGCTTTGGGGAGACACTGCTTCCTCTTCTCATTTCTGTGTCAATTTTTCTTAAGTTGGTAGTTTATTTTATTCACATCCCTGAAATTCTACCTGTCTAACTACAGCCTCTGGCTTATTGTTGTACAAGAAAATGTCTTGAATTAGCAATCACAGTTCTTGCATTGTGATGTTTCCTTAACTTGCTGAACTTTTATTATTTGATGTAACAGTTTTGTCATAATTAAGACCATTTCCCTATAGAAAACAACTTGTAAGATGTTGGCAAGGCCATATCTGGGAGAAGAATGTTTATCTAAATGTACAGTGCTGCTATTGATTATTATCATGTCTAAAATTCAAAACAGTGCTGTAAGCTGGCTCGTTCCCATCAGATGAGATGACCGGAGCCGGGCTGAGCTGCTGAGAGGTGATGTGTAGGAGGCTCCTAGAACTGCTGCTTCAGCTCCCAACACGTTCTCTTTTTGTTGTGATCACCTCAGTCAGATTTAATTGTGCAGTTCAGGATTGTGAAGTATGTTCACATTGCTGTGCAGCTGATCCTGTGTGCAACTTGCAAATCTGAAACTGTTCACTGAACAGCAGGCATATTGTCTCTCTCCTCAGTCCCTGGTAAGCATCATTGAGTTTTCTGTTTCCATGAATTTGGCCACTCAAAATGTTAGTGGAAGAACGTAGCGTTGGTTGTTTTGTCAGTAACTTATTAGCCTAATGCCTCAGGGTTGATGCATGTTGTAGCCTGTGTCAGAAATTTCTTCCTTCTTAAGGTCCAGTATACTCCATTGTATGCACATGTCATGTTTAGTTTCCTTACTATGCAACTCACTGACACTTGAATTTTTTTCAACCTTTTGGCTATTGTGAATAATGCTTCTGCAAACATAAGTGTATAGATATCTCTTTGAAACTATTTCTTTGGGGTATATCTCTAGAAGCGGAATTGCTAAATTACATACTAATTTTATTTTTAAGTTTTTGAGAAACTACTATCCTCTGTTCTGTAGAAGCTATTTTACATTCCCACTGACATTTCCACCATAAGGGTTACAAGTGCTTCACATTCTCCCCAACTTTTTTATTTAGTTTTTGATAGTGGCCATCTAAATGGTTAATAGAGGTCCCTGAACTCTTTTGTTGCTTGGTTCTTAATTATGAAGAGCTAAAGATCACCACATTTTTTAAATTTGAAAAATGAAAGAAAAAGCAGTGTCAGATAACAGAAAAATGACCTATAAAAAACAAAAATAAAACCAAAAATATGAAAGTTTTTCTCTCTGAATCTCAGAAAAAGAATGTGAAGTTGTATACCTCATAAAATGAGATTTTTAACAATATTTTATAAGATAAAAAATAGGTAGAAGATAATGCTGAAGGCATCACTGATACAATGATGGAAAATATGAAAGACAAAATATAAAAATAATGCTAATTGTAGGCAAATGAGAGAAAAGAGCAGGACAGAAGAAAATTACAGGCATAAGTTAGGGTAATTTTCCAAAGCTGAAGGATAAAATGGAAAAAAATTGCTGTCCAGCACAAATGACAAAACGATGATCCATACATTGTTATATGGACATACTGATATGCCACACTATGCTCTATAAATACATAGTTACTATGAGTAAATTAAAATAGAAATATTTTGGAAAATATACTATTTCTGAAAGTTGTAGAATATAGGGAAAGTCTTGGGGGTTTGCTGAGGAAGTTAACATATAAAATCAACATAAAAATGGCATCCATAAAGAATTATGACAAGAAGGGACTCAGCATATTAGAATAAAACTTTGAGATTTCTGTGGGAAAATTATTTTCAATTTAGATTTCTCTGCCTGGTGCAACAATCAGGGAAGAGCTAGGATAGAGTACAGATATTTTCAGAGATGTTCTGAGAGGAAGGACAAAAAGGGAAAGGTTGGATCCTGGAAATAATTTCAGCTCAAGAGAACAAGGAAGGAAAATTCCAGTATGGCAGCTGGATTTTATTGACAGACGTAGTTGAAAAGGAGAGACTGGCTCCGAATGGAGTTCAGCTAAGTGGGGAAAGAGAATCCACAGACATGTTACTACCTTTGTCTTACTTACTTTTCTCTCTATTGAGACAAAATACCAGATACCTAAAGTTAAGAGGGAAGACTTATTTAGCTCACAGTTTATAAAAGTTTCAGTCCATTATTAGCTGACTCCAAGGCTGGGTGGCATGGCAGAGGGGCATACCAGAGGAAAAACAGTTCGTGGAGGGTAGAAGATAAAGGATGACCATAGCTCTTTGTATCCTTTATATCTTATCCTGGGTACTTAGGGTGGGTGGTGCTCCCACCCTTATACCTAATGTCCTTGATCTTAGCATTGCAGCATGAATCAATCCCAGCATCACATACTCTAGATGCAGCCACCTCTGGAACTGTACCATGTATGACTACATGAGGTTTTGGGGAGACATCTGGACATAAGCTATAACTCCCTCAATTCTTTAGATAATATAAAGAAGCAATAAAACTTACCCTGCATGAAAGAAAACAGAGGCAACATAAATTCCAGGAAAAAAAAAAAAAGCTGTAAAGAAAAGAAATATAACTACACTGGACCAATTGGTTGTAGAAATGAACCATAGTTTGGAAATATCATTATACTGACACTATTGATTACAGATATATTATTGGAGGAAGGAAATTAGACAAAGTGTGAAGGACCAGATAGACAGAATAACATATAAATGATACCATCCTCTGTTCTAAAAGTACTTAAATGTTGCTGAGCGCAGAGGTCCCAAACCCTACACTAGGGCACCACTTGGAGTGGACCCACCAGCCCGGCCTTGTTCTAGACCAAGATCCACTTTGTTTTTCCTGACCTGGAGGCAAATAAGACAAAGAGACATGGAGTCAGTTTAACATGCAGGCACCTAGGGAACTATCGCCTTTAATTGGTAGAGGAGCCCCTACTGTCTGGCCCCTCTTGTCTTTATTCATCCAAACACAAGCAACCAA